>PVKU01006372.1:0-105149 GCA_004027475.1 Anoura caudifer
ATGGCCCGCATGCTCATATGGCAGCGTGTCTAATAATATTTCTCTCCTGAGTCCAAGATGTTTAAAGATCCTAAATTCCTGTGTTAACTCTATGTTTAGAATATCTAGAATGATTTCTCTTCTAAGCACTGAAACTGAATTATACAAATAACAGCATCTAGCTGATTAGCATATACTTTCCCAGCTCCAGCATCCACAGAAATCATTATTTTTTGCATTTCAATCATCTGGACTTTTATTATTATGCTGTTTTATTAAAGTGTCATGCTCTTTCCAGCTGCAGGGTTATTTTTTACTTCCCAATACTTCTCAACAGCATTTTTAGAATGCCTTTTCCCCTTTGTTATCAGAGATAATCATTTCTATAGGGAAGACTATTTGAGGTCTTATTTCATTAAATTATTTGTCTAATCATCTCCTAAATTAATCTCTTTCATAGAATTGCACATTTTGAAATTTCCATGTTTAGTGTGATTATTTGAATATTATATAATTCATCTAACCAAGGAATAAGTTTCTGAAGCCAAGACTGACTCTGTTTAGTTCCGCTCTTCTAATCCCCAGAATATTGTCTGCCCTGAGGTAGAAATTCAATATTTTTTTTAGAATGCTGTAGAGAGAATTGGAAACAAAGAGGAGATACTTAATGAAATGATGTTTTTGTTGAAGAAGTTGTTGACGGGATCCAGACCTCACACTGGCAACTTGACTTTATGTAAAAAGAACTCTGCCCCACTATGACAGGAAATAAAAAGGAAAGACAGATGTTGATATTTGTTGATGGTGTATAAGAAATTAAGAGGTCCATATTTTCTCCCTGAAGCAAACTATGAAGGAGTCTGCTGACAATGATTGGAGTTGTAATTGGGAGGTAATTCAAACAGAGGAGAACATATTGAAAACTTCTACTTTGTTGTAGGAAAGCATGTTAACTATGAAAATGAAAGAACTGAAGACAGTTTGGAAGACACATTTCGAAACAGGATGAAATATCCAGTCTATGCTGATGGATTCATTATATCATAGTTTCAGTGAATGTAAACAGTTAAACTGATCCACATTCTAGGTGCTTTATCATGTCAATGATAAAATAATAAGGCAGTGATTGGCAATGATGAGATTACTGACAGAAACCTGGGTGCTCTTCTGGAATCAATTAAAAATTCACAAAAATGGAAATACTCATGATATAATAAACATAGGCAGCAGGAAGAACAGAGATCTGGAGATATATGAATATAGAGTGAAGCATGAAAATTTTGAATTAAATTTTCTGGAGTTACTGAAACTGGTGTAAAAGAGTTATTTATTTATTTATTTTTAATTTTTTAAATTTTATTTTAATTGTTGTTCCAGTAAAGTTTTCTGTTTTTTACTCCCATCCCAGTTATTTGTTTAATTCTAACTCTGGTAATTCAAGTCCTGGACAGATGACCACTGTTACTTAATTGTGGATGTAATTGTACTCTATCTCAAGTACATGAGAGTGGCACAAATGAAAGGAATATTTCTCCAAGAAAAAGTAAGAGGTTCTATTACCAGATTAAAGTACATTTGTTGTTGAGTTGACAAAAACTACATATGTCTACATATGTCATTGGAAATCTCTTTAATTGTAATAAATACTGTTTTAAATCCATTCTACCTACCGATTTTCAATGCTGTGAGGGACACAGCATTGGCTCTGTCACTCACAGACTCAAAGAACAGAAGGGTAATGTAAAGGCAGCAATAAAGATAATCAACTTAGGTGATTAGTTTTTGGAAAACATGAAAAAAGACAAGGATTCAATTTATTCAATATATACTCACTGATCACCTATTATGTTCCATAAATTGTTTTTTCATTGAAATGCATTAGTAAATTAATACATTTCCTATTAAAATTTTCTAATCCTTTAGAACTTAAATTTTAATATTAAGTTATGTAAACAAGTTCAAGCTCTTACCACATGCCACATGACACCCGTAAGTCAAATGAGTAGGTGCTTGTACAAAGAAAGTGACTTTATTTGAAAAGCCAGGAAGCCAATAAGATGGCAGTCTAGCATCCTGAAGAGACATCTTAGGAAAATAAAGAATTCATGCTTTTATATCAAAGGAAGGAGTAAATGGAGGAGCAAGAGGTGATGGAGGACCACAGACATCTGAGGGTTAGCAGGGGTCCAGGAAAGATCATGAAACTTCTTTTTCATAGTCTTTTGACTCTAGTTGATGTAATTCTGGGCAGAAATTTGAAGAATACAGGCTTCCCTTATCTCCTTGAAATAGGCAGTTTCTGGTAAAAAAGGCTGTTTTAGTAAAACTAAGCTACAAGCAGAATTCCTCTAATGCTACATGCAAGAATAAGCTGAAGTTATTAACCTAAAGGACATGGAACAAATCAGGCTGGAACAAGGTAGAGTCAAAGAAGCCAAGCATTGCACTCTATTACTATTGCATAAGGCAGATAATAAACACAATAAATAAGTACCATATTTTTCCATATATAATGCACATCCATGTTTTTGGCCCAAACTTTCAGGAAAAAATCTTTCATTTTAATTTTTAATTCAATCATTTATTTATTTAATTATTTATATTTAGATACTTGTTTTTTGTATTATAAAGGACTTTTAGCATTTATTTTTTCACATATTATGATACAAGAAATTTTATGTAACAAATAACTACAAAACACTAGAACAAAGTACAAGAAAGTTTACATACCAGTAACAAATTATATTACCCATGTATAATGTGCAAGCATATTTTCCCCTCAAGAATTTAGGCAAAAAAATGTGCATTATACTCATCAAAATACTGGTAAAATTACATGGTTGTTTAGTAAGTAATAATTGTAATTTTTCTTAAATGAGGAAAACAGAATACCAAGATTTTGAGGTTTAGGGATCAACATATGTAAAGTTGAGTGAGAACATTATAATTGGTGTTCAGAGCATGCTTCATTAGGAAAGAGACTACCACTAATGAAAGGAGAAAGTGAAGCTAACTGTATGAATGCCTGGGAAAGAACCCATCCAATTAGAGAAAACAGCTAGTGAGAAAGCCCTGAGTGGGAGTGAGCTATGTTTTGGAGAAATATTGAAGTTAAGAAAATTAATATTTCAAGAAATATTAATAACTAGAAGAAAGTGGTCAAAAGGTTATGTGAATGATGAGATAAGAGATATAAACACAATGTCAATTCACTTAGGGACTCGTTTACTCCGAAAAGAGGAGCCTGTCAAGGATTTTGAACTAAGGTAACTTGATCTGAGCTACGTTTTAAAATAGTACACTATTTGATGTCTTGATAATAAATTATTGACAATATCACAGGTGATCTGCAATACTGTGGCATTGGTTAGCTTTTGGTTTAAAAAATGTGTAGTCCAAACAGTCCCTGTTTGAATGGGTTGAGTTTTAAGCGGAAACTCCAGAGGAAGCCCCTGCATTCATTAAAGGGCAGTACCCAGACACATTGATTTTTTGCAGCAAAGCCCATCTCTCTGCATGTGAAGGAATCAGTTCTTAACAATGTCAGTGGGAAGACACTTGCCCCAAGAAATAAATAATCCATTTCTAAAGTGTGTGCTTCTTAGAAAGCGAGTCAGCATTTTCTTCTGATAAGATGTGTGCAGATCCCACAATGCAGTGGAGGTCAAAGTAGCTATTCATCAAAACCTCTTATCTCCCAAGGCTAATCAACCTGCTTCCGAGAGAGAGGGTCCAAGCATAGTAGATGACTTTGTGCATTTTACCCTGTGCTACCTGCTGCATGTTGAACATACCAGTGTTCTTTCAGACATAATGGCATAGTACAACTCACATGAGTCTAGAAATTCATGTTGTAAAGAAACACAAGGATTTTGAGGCTTGTAGTTTGATATTTTAGCTTGAAATTCTAAATAATAAAAGAGCAATAGAAACAAAGTAATCTACAAATGAGAATCTTCTCTAGAGTATCAAAAGTAATAAAAACAAAGGAAGTGAAAGAAAATAAAGAGAAATTAAAAAATAAAACTTCTTCCATTACTATAACATATTAAGCAGTCTGTGATAGTATATTACTCTTTTTGTTTTCCTGAGCATAGTTACATGTTTAAAAATATGTTGTTATAATTCTGAGTCCTGATTTTTTCCATAGTTAATGGAAAAATCAATTTTTGATTTTATGTACTTTATATGTTGCTATATTATCTTTCACAATATGTATTTAATATTGGTATAGTTGTATAACATTTAATTACATGTATATAAAATAGATGTTCTTTATCATTATTGGAAATACAAAACTCTAAAATTAACACCTTACACCATTTTATTTACTGATAGGTTACAGATATTTTGTTATCATAAGGTAGTCAACTCAAACCTTTTCTATTTTCTGATATTAATATTTGATTCTTAACATTAAAAGAATAATATCAGTTGGGCACAAAGTTTCAAAATGATGTTTCTTTCCTTATGAATATTCATTAATTGATGCACTGTAAGTAATAAATACAATTGGTTGTCTTAAAAACATGAATTTGTCTGGATCAGTTCAGATGTGAGCAGTGCAGTTTATTGAGCACCTAGCCATCATTTCATCTGCAAGGAGTTTATTTTTTATTTCGTGTTTTCAGAAGCAAATTAGTAAAATATACAATTAGGAAGGATGTGCAGAAGATTGATTTGGACTCTGGAAAATTGGAAAAAGATAAAAACGTGCTAACATAGATGAGTATTCATTTGTTTTCTGAAACAACCATGAGAGTCTACTGGTTAATATTAGTTGCATACATTAATTCCAAATGTAGATTAGTTTGTCTATGTATCAATGTAACATAGAGTTTGATTTTTTAAAAAATAAAAGTTTAGTAAAATTTTTAAATGTTTTCTTAAGAAAAAGACCAATTTTAGTAATATTAAGAGAGAGATTTATCATAATTTGGCCACCGACTGGATGTGGAATAGGAATCCAGGGGATAATATGATAATTATGAATTTTTCCACATTATTTTATGCTGACTGTACATTCAGTATCTACAATTAAAAGTTTAATTTTCAAATTCCATAAAGAAGTTTGCTTAAGTTTAATCATATCTGTGTTTTTTATTAACATTTAGGTCATTTGAAATTATAAAACTAACTTCATTTATTACCTTTTCACTATTTTTAAATTACATCATGAGAGGGATTATATGATAATGTCTCTGTTATAAGAATTTTCCAAAATATCTAAAGTTTGAAATTCCTTAAAAAATGTGTTTAGTCATATAATGTTATTTATTGGGCAACATACACATATACGATGATTCAATATGTAATTCACCAAACCCTAAATCCAGATAGGTGCCCTGGTTTATATTCATATACATACATGTGCACACCAATGACACATAGTTCTTACTGACAATAGTGTACAGTTTAAAAGGGTGGGAAATGAAAGTCACAAATTATTATGATGGAATGTACAGTTCTATAGAAATATAAAATATATGAAAAGGATGACAATAAATAATTGATTAATTCAGCTTTGGTGTTATGCAGATAATTACAGTATAAAAATAGAAGAGACAAGAATTTCTTGGGTAAAGAGTAGAAATATTTTAGAGTAAAATAGCAGGAAAATAATTCTTAGAAATCAGGACAATGTAAGAGTTTGTTGTGATATTTCACAACGTACCTTTATGTGCTTTGGGATTACATGCGACAGTGTTTGCAATATGTTGCAGCTCTTCAACTTGTTGAAAATATTAGGAACAGGTTTTGGTTAACTTAAAGAGAAATAAATTAACTAGGATAACATTATCTATCTCACAGATTCAACAAAAGGCTGGAGAATCAGTTTCACAGAGAAAACTAGAAAAATGGCAGTATGTACCCCAGGAAAATAACTGGTGTGATATTGCCTGGGACACCTCTGTACCTGGGCACTGCAGGTCGCCATCACTGCCACCATTTCTCCACTTTTCATAATTTCTTTAAGATTCAGACTCTGGGTAGTAGCACTTGCTTAAAAAATTGTGAAATGCAAAAGTCTGAAACTGGGAGAAAGAAATTTCTGAGCCCCATTAGGTTCTCAGAGTGATAGGGGTGAGTAACACAAAGAAAACTTCTGCTATGGGGAGAAAGAGTAAGTTGTTTTTTAAACAATAGACTGATATAATATTGGTTAGTGTGGAGAGCAGGGTCAATAAAATAACGTTGGTCCAGTAAAGATAGCATAAAGTATACAAAATAAAACAGCATCACTCATGAACACCAAGAGGCTGCCAGTCAGCCATGACACTTTGGTTCAAGAAGGAAACTATCTTAAGTTATGCCAGGAATCCTGCCAAATGCCTGCAAGGGTGGCACACACAAGATATCAACACACAGACAAATATGCAGAGAAAGCACAACCTGCTATTAGAATGCGGGGGGCTCTTGGCCCTGAGCCCAGCTCATACAGTTGCCACAAATGTGGGTACAGTTGAGGTGGACTTCAGAGCTACCACAGAAAACAGCGACTCTCCCACTATGAGACACTGCTCCACCAGTACTCTGGGCTGTGTGCATCCAGAGTCTGTGCCCCACTGAGTTTCACCCCACTGAGCTCCAGAACTTTCAAGGCACCTGAGGCACTGCTTCAGTCAAATCAAAACACGTGCTCACTGAAGCTGCCTCCCAGACCTGTAATTGAGATTCTGGGACTTGATTCATTAATCCTCAATTGATTGTTGTGTGGTGACACTGTGCTATGTTATTGAGAATAGGATATTAATGTAATGATGTTCTATCTCATGTGAATGTGCATTTAGTAAAAGCTGAGTTTGAGCAATAGCTCTTGCAGCTCTCACCTCGTTCCTTGCTGTCTCTGGGTATATAGATCAGCCATTCCACCTACTTCCAGGAGCCAGAGGCCATACTGAGATTGCTTCTGACAATTAGCAAGATTTACACCATACAGAAACCTTTGACTTCTGCTTGTAGGCAATAAAAATCCATAACTGTATCTTAAGCAGAATAATTGATCTTGTCAGAATTGCATCTAAAAAATAACTGTAGTATCAATATGGATGATAATATTGCAGCTTTGTGAGCCTCTAGGCAGAGAATTCAAATGACTCATAATATTCTTGAAAACAAATAAGTGTCTTACCTGGCAAAATGATGGTGGGGTTGAAGAGAATACAAAATAAAAAATAGATGTTATAATTATTTTGGAAGTAGCATTGGGAGAGTTCAGTAACTTACTAAAATGACAGATAATTGAGAGAAATGAGCCAAAGATATCTTATAGGTTTTTGAATTGGCTAACTGTGTTTGGGGTACTAATGAAAGATAATTCAGTGTTGGACCCACCATATTTGAAATAAATTGAATAATGAAGAATTGCAAACTATTAGGCTAGAGTTTGTAGGCATAGTTTTGAGTCATCATGCACTTACACATCAGGGCTGCATATAGAAAGATAAACCAGTTAAAAAAAAGAAAAGAAAAAAAAAAAAAAAACAAGGTGGGTATTTTGATGGAAGCCAAGAAGATAGACTTACAAGAATTAGTGGGAAGACAGCTTGCTTATATGCCTTTGAAATCAAAAGAAAGAGATTGAAAAAAATGCTAAAGTTTTACATAATAGATAGTCATTGATAGACTGGATACAGAAGTTTAGAAGTTTCTTCAGTGGCAAGGAGAAATCATATTAGAAAGATTAAGAAATAAATTTGAAGTCACAAAGGTGCAAAAACCTTGTTCAAAGATATTTGTCACAATGGGGAACTATAAGCAGTATGTTTTCTTTAAAAGGGGGTAATGAGGAAAGGAAAATTTAAATTATAACTTTATAAAGTAATACTATGATGATATATAAAATTCATACACCAATTCAGTCCAATGTCATTTACTTATTTTATTTTTATTGTTTTAATCATTTTTGTTGTTGTTTGAATATACTTGTTTCCATTTTCCCACCACCACTTTCCCCCATCCTACCCACCCCCACCTCCCACCCTCAATCCTACACTCCCTTGGTTTTGTCCATGAGTCCTTTATACATATTCCTTGATGTAAATAGTGCATAATTCAAACATCAGTGATTTACTTATTATATTAAATAGGCTAATTTAATGCTGTTTGAACTATGCACTATTTAACAACTCATATATTTATTGCTTGCACAATAAGAATAATTTAATGTTAGTGATGATTAAAATATTAAATACCTATGTTAAGCCATACCAGATATATAATAATGGCTTAGAGTAGTATATTTATAGAATAGTCCAGAATTTGAGGCAACTGTTTGTACACAAGCACACTACAAAATAAATGTATTAATCTGAAAGGTAATCAACTGAAATAGAATATGGTTTAAAATTCACTTTACAAGATGCCAAGAGCATAAGATTTCTTTTGTAATCATCGTCAGTATTGAACACTGATTTATTTTGTTGAAAATATACTTACACAAAAAATGTAAAAAAAAAAACTAAGAAAGAGTATTATATTTAACCTTTATAAATCACATTAAGAAACAAATTTTTTACCATTATTTCACATTTCATTAGCTGACTCTGAAAACCTAATCATCAAACATATGAGAACATCAGTAATGGAAACTGTACTATCAAAAATTTAGTTGCAGTGCTTTGAGGAGTAATTGAAATGTTTATATAATAGTATGTCTTAAACTAACCCAGAGCTCTCCACCAAAGTTTGGCAAACAGTTATACAGTTTAGCAGTTACTAATGTGCCAAGGTAATGATGAACTCAACAATTAGGATGTCAGGCAACTAGACTGACTGCTGTGGTCTTCAAAAAGCCATATTTAACCTAATGTTCCATGAGGCAAAAACTTTGTGAATCACTGATTTGTTTAATAAAGACTTAGTTCAATACAAGTCAATGTTGTTTCTTTCTCCCTGAAGGAATTGAAGAAAATGAAATATCAGCTATTTAAATGTATTCTCTTTTCCATGAACTGTGCATGATCATAGTAGAAAAGCCACACAAATAATAAAGGAAGAATAAAGAAAAATATTTATTATCCCACAGTTTAAGTATACCTATTATGTTAATATATGAACATGTTAAGGTGTTTCACTCAAGGTGTGATTATGCATATGTGTTTCTGTGTTGTGTTTGTGTTTAATAAGCTTGGGTTTATTTTTTGAATGAAAGTGTGATTATTGAGGAGGAAAAAGATAAAAATCTTAGAAATGTAATTCTAACATACATGGAGTTTATATTATAACATTAGACATACCGAATTTTATTTGGAATACTGAGGGTAAAAATGTATTACAGTAAGAAAGGGCTTTATGAAAATGTCCATTGAATGCTGATTATATCAGAAGATTTTTCTTGCTAGGAGCAGCAAGAACCGGGTATGTAGAGGAAAATTACTTAGTTCAATAGTAGTATTTAAGTGATAGAATTTAAGTCAAGAATAAATTATTGTGGTGTTGGTACTCATTTTTTACTCTATTCATTTTTGATGATGTCAGAAATACAACTTATGTTGTTCTAGAACTATATAGCCTGAGGGAAAGTTTTAAGCTATTGTATTTAGTAGGGATTGTTTTCATAATTTATTTTTATTTTTATTTTTATTTTTTAGTTTTGTACAGGTTTGCTTTGGGACGATCCAATGAACATTTTGCATCTGGTTTAGAATCACAGGTTTTAAAAAAAAAATTATTGTTGTTCAAGTTCAATTGTCTTCATTTTCCCCTACCACTGCCCCAACCTCATCCCTTCCCACCCTCAATCCTTTCCCGCTTTGGCTTCGACGACCATGGGTTCTTTATACAGGTTCCTTGATGACCCTTCCCCCCCCCTTTTCCCTTTCATCTCCCTCCCTCCTCCCCTTGGTTATTATCAGTTTGTTCTTTATTTCAATGTTTCTGGTTATATTTTGCCTGCTTGTTTGTTTTATTGATTAGGCTCCACTTATAGGTAAGCTCATACAGTATTTGTCTTTCACCTCCTGGCTTATTTCCCTTAGCATAATGCTCTCCAGTTCCATCAATGTTGTTGCAAAGGGTAGGAGATCCTTCTTTCTTTCTGCTGTATAGTATTCCATTGTGTAAATGTGCCATAGTTTTGTTTTGATCATTTAATTTTAATCACTAAATGTATTTATATCCAATAAAAGGGATAATTTTTAATTTCTCACATGGATATTTTAGTTCAATGTCCTTATTATACACACAAATTTCAAATGTTGATAGTGTAAATATACATAACTTCTAGTATTTTTTCTTTATAATAGAAGAGGAAAACCTGTTTCCATTTAACTTACTATATTCCGGACATTGTATGATTATTTCAAATTTTTCTGTAATTTAACAAAATTTTTGTAGCTGTCATTTGCAGAAATATTTTTTATTTAATATCATTCATAGTTTCTTAATTTTAATAAATCTGGTGGTCATTTGAATATTTTAAAATATTTTATTTATTTTTAGAGAGAGGGGAAGGGGGGGAGAAAGAGAGGGAGAGAATCATCAATCAGTTACATCTTGCACACCCCCAACCAGAGACCCAGCCTGCAACTCAGGCATGTGCCCTGACTGGGAATGGAACTGGTGACCCTTCAATGCTTCTGTTTGCAGGCTGGTGCTCAAGCCACTGAGCCACACCAGCCAAGGTTGCTTTTGAATATTTATAAAATGAAAAAATGTTATTTTAATTTTTTAAAAGGGAAACTAGGCATATGTATTTTATAAAATAATAATGGATTTTTTTTTCTTTCATAAGGACCTCTGATTTCGCAGTAATTCTGGTCACAATATTACTCCAAACATATAATACTTTCCTTGTTTGTAAGTCATTATGTTTATTCACACAGTATTAGGTTGGCTGAATTCTTCAGTTCATAGCACACTATTCTCATTTGTTAGTGTAAGACTCCCCTTCTCTTTTGTTATATTTTCTTATTTAAATCCCTTTATTTCTTTTTTTTAAGATTATTTTTTAAAGATATTTTTATTTATTTTTTAGAGAGAGATGAAGAGAGGCAGGAAAACATCAATGTGTTGTTGCCTCTCATGTGCCTCCAACTGCAGACCTGGCCTACAACCCAGGTATGTGACCTGACTGGGGGCAGGTGACCTTTTACTTTGCAGCCTGGTGCTCATTTCACTGAGTCATACCAGCCAGGACTAAATCATTTTATTTCCTATCTATGCTATTATCAATCTAAAGATAAGGCAACTGTTATGTTATATATTTTGTGACCTAGACATATCTAATTTGGAATCACTAAACTCATTACTCAAGAGGCAAAGTGGCTACATGACATTGCATGATTTGCTTTAACAGAAATAAATATGGTCCATATAACAGGCTAATAAGGCATAGATAACGTCTTATAATGTTTGCTCAGTTTTGTGCTTTAAACAAGAACATAATTTTGTAAAAATGACACTGAGATTTAAATATACAATATTATATGAAGTATTCCTTGTTTTCATTTTTATTTTTTTCATCCCAGACCTAAACATAGCTCAATACACACAGACATATTCAAAGTTAAAAGTTAGATTAAAGATTGTTTAAAAACTGTAATTTCTTTAAGTCAATTTATACACAAAATTAAAGAACTACAATGCTGTAATAAAGATATTACACACACACATAGACTTATTTCAAGGCATTGGTTTACATGCTTACCTGATTGTTGGGACTGGAAAATCCAAAACCACAGACGAGGTCAGCAGGTTGGAGACTCTAGTAAGGGTTGATGATGTAGTCCTGAGATTGAATTTCTTCTTCCACAAGGAAGCCTCACTTTTGTTCTTACAACCTTTCAACTGATTTTATGTGGTCCACTCAGATTATCAAAGATCTCTTGTTAAAGTGGTCTGATTGCACATGTTAACCACACTCTCACAGAAATCTAGATTAGTGTTAAATTGAGGGACTGGGTACCACAGCCTAAGTTGACATTTAAAACTAACCATCACAGATAATAAAATCTAACCGTATACAAATTATGTATACAAATGTTAGGTTTCGATGGACTGTTGGACTACTTCTTAGAATGATTTATTTCTGAAACAAAACTACAATTAGTACAATATAAACTGATTATTTTATTCTTTTTACAAGTTCATTACTTCAATAGTAGAATGTTAGCGCTTTTATAGAAATGTATTTAATTATGGAAAGACATGTTAGACATTTTTCTGAAAAGCTCTTCTGCATTTTGTAGAAATTTATATATTTTCCAAATGTTAACCCGATTAAGATAAAAATAATTTGACTAAAGTCCTGAAAGTTTATAGCATCTTAGATAGTGGTATGAAAAATTTCGGTGAGCTGTGTTAGATTACATGTTACATTTATTTCATTTAAACAACTATAGTAACAGCACATTCATATTTCATAATTATGGTTCTAAATATAGTAATTCAAATAGTTGTGCTATTTTCAATCTTGGGTACTTACTATACAATGATATAAAGGAACTTAAAACATGAAGATATTATGTTAATGATGATAGAACTGTATCAATGATAAAGAAATACTTGGATATCTTAACAATGGAACAACAGTGGAACACATAAGGAACTACTAAAGAAGAGATTAAAAAGACATCTGATGGGCACATGCCACCTTAATGTATTCATTATATACAATACATGTTTTTATAGTTTCACATTCTGAAGCTATAAATCTTATGTCATAATCTGATTAAGTTATATGAATCTGAAATCAGTGTAGAATCCCCAATATCTCTCCTGATTATTTGAAAAACACTGCTTCTATGGGGAAAGGAATTTAGATTTCATGTTGAGCTGGAAACACTATGTTATATTTTTTGATTATGCGGAGTCATTTAGGTAATTGGATATTTAATTAGGAGCTAAGAGAGAAGTCTAGAGCATAGATAAAATTTGGAAATGACCACAATATAGATAACATTTAAACCATGGGGGTAAATTAATAATTTAAACAGAAAGTTCATCTAGAGAGATAAGGTATACCTACTAAGTTATTGCAGAAAGTGAGATAGAGATGTGTAAGTGTTGCTAATAACTTTCTAGATAGGAGGAAAACAAACATTTGATAGAATCACTATGAGCTTAGAAGTAATAATAACTCTATTAAATATGATTTTTAAATGAATTCAATCCACTTGGCGGTTTATGTTTTTATAAGAAACCTGCAATTGATTATATGATGAATTAAGAAAATTAATATTTGAGTTGAAACATTATGATTTCATTAGATAAGTAAGATGAGATGAAAAGGAATATATTGATATCAAGGCTGTCAAAAAGTGGTTAAAATGATGTCATAGAACTTCTCTTGAGCAAAACAAGGGAAGTGAAAATAGTTGTGCAGGTCTATAGGTTGGAATATTAATGAGGTTGAAAAATATGTGCAATGAAGCATTTGAATAAAAGTTGGGAGAAGAGAAGTACAGTTAAATAGTGAGATGCTTTTTATCAAGATAGAAAGAAGCATGTCTTTCATTTAGGATGTATTCATGGAATTGCATAAAGGGCAATACAGACAGTTGAGAGTTTTGTGTTGGGTTTGGGAGAAAGGTGCAAATGGCCTATCCTTCTGCTACCAAATAATTAAGGGGCACACATGGAAATTAATATTTCACAATATTTCTCTCAAATATGTTGATCTATAGCCTTTTAGTAACCGAAGTGAAAAACCTCAAAATCATTATTAAGTCCTCTTTTTCTTTGACATCCACCAATCTTCAGCAAATTTTTTGGGAACTACCTACAAAAAAATCTGGACTCTGAGCATTTATTACTACTTCCACTGTTAACCACTCTGGGCAAAATTACCATCTATCAACTGGCTATTGCTTACTAATTAGACTTCCCTCTTCCATCAACATGCTTCTGTCCTTAACTCTCTCCAAGTCAAACATAGTTATATTTTTTATCCAGATTATATGTTTTTATGTTCAAAACCTCCCAATGATCCTTATGCCACTCTATTTAAAGACTAAAGTAATTACACATGGCTATTACCTTCCTTCTTCATCTTCAATTGCTCTCTGCCAAAGCACCGCTCCAACCAGACTGACTTCTGGCTAATCTCCTACCTCACCAAGACATGTGCACTGGCTAGTCTCTCTGCCTGGTGCGCTCTACTCCATAAATTGACAGGGTCCATTCATTCATGTCATTCTGGGATTGACTCAGATATCATTTTCACAGTTACAACTCTGTCTACTCTGTTTAAGGTTGGGACACAACTCTAACATTCTTATTTTTATTCTCTTATTTTTGTCTTCAGAGCACTTATTTATAATACATTATTTTTAATTAATTACTTCCACTTACTTCTTATTTTTCTGCACTAGAATCTAAATTAAATAAGGGCAATGTTTCTTTACTCATTAAATTTTTAATGTTTCCTTTACTACTTTGTCATCTGGATCTAAGATGCTAGCGCAAAGCTAGTTCTCAGTGAGTATTTTTTGTATGAATGAATGGGTGAATTTATTGAGACATATCAAATCTATGTAATTTCAGGTACTTTCTAGGAAGGAACAGTGACAATACCATAATTAATTAAGAGGGGGATGCTTTTAAAAAACTGGATTTTGTTCTGCTGTTTTTCACATGATAGTAGATCAGTAATTTTCAACCAGTGTGCCACCAGAACTTTTAAAACATTAAATACCTGACTATTTAGTCAGGGACTAAATTTCTATTTTTATTTGACCATCTATTCCTTTAGATGGTCAAATAAAAATAATGACAACACAACAATACTTGTCTGGTGTGGATGCGTCAGAATTATATTTATTATTATTAGATTGGGAAAAATGAAAATAATCTTCCGGGCTGCCACAGAACTTTAGCAGTTAGTTACCTGTGCCACAAGATGAAAAGGTGGAAAATCTCTGCTGCAGACAGAGCTGACCACTTGCACTACACTGGCTTTCAATTCTTACCTTATGTTTCAACCAAGAAACTTTTTTTTAAAGCTGAATTGTATAAAAATATCCTGCTAAAATATTTGCAAAATATACGCATATCAATATGTTAAGCTTTGGTAGAACTCTTAAGTAAATCTAACAATAAATAATGCCCACTTTATCAATTATGATGAGTGTTTTAAAACATTATGAAATTACCCAAGTCTAAGCTTAAGCCAATTTCATCCTGACAAATAAACTTTTTTCAATGAATATTTTCAATAAACGTTGTGTTTTAGAAAAAAAAAAACCCAAACGACATGAGTGAATGCACAGGCTTATGGTCTAGATTCACTTGGCATTTCTCTTGGAAGCCCCATCATATTTTCATAATCAAGACCTCCCACAGAGGACTCTTCTCACATTGGATCCACGCCTGGTTCATCTATCTGGAAGCCAACTAATTGCTGGGACAACAGATGGGTCTATTCAATTGATGCGCCTATCTGCCAAATAAAGCTAAAAATGTCTCAAACTAAAATAAAGTATCCTCCAAATCAGTGCTTGATTAAATTGGACATAATATATAGAATTTCATTCTTATAGGAAATTAGAAAGAGGAAATTATTTAGGTCTGAACAAAATTCTGCAAAATCCTGCTGTAGGAATAATTAGTAATCCAAGTACTGAAAATAAATGAATCTAAACTAGTAATGCCAATGGTAATTCTGTAACTACCAAGTTTGTCAAAGTTGTTTTTTTAATGTAACCTACAATATAAATATGACAGCTAATGTGAATATCACAGTCATCCTGATAAAATGTTTGAGTCTAAATAATGTTGTTTTTTCCATCAGTAATATTTTTAGCACCTTACAAAAGATTTAGAATATTTCCCTAGCAAGAGGCTATGCTCTTTTCAATTTATCAATGTAATCTTAAGTGAATCAAGAGGTCTGTGATGCTTATCCAATTATCCTTAATCCACAGTCAAGAAACATTCATACACATTAAAGACAAAAAATTCATAAATTCTGAGTTTTCTGTTTGGTGTTTTCAGAGCATTAAGTCTATGTTTTTAACAATGGATTGGTTATGAAAAATAGATGAACACAATCTGATTTTTCCAAGAAATTAAATAGGTTAAGCAGATTGGGGGAAGAAGAGTTAATGGGAAAAAAAAAAGCATGTTGAGAGAGTCCAAGAATTAAAAAAAATAAACCCACACACAAACAGAACTGGAGGAAACATAGGAAAACAGCAAAGTCAACAATCAGAGATGCACCCAACCCAAATCCTAGACTCAGTGTTTCTAGAACAAGAGTTGGCATGTGAAGTTTATCTAGAATTGAACAAAAGGAATGTATTTTCAGGGTGAAAACCTGCAGTGTAATATTTATCCATAGGTTGTCAGATAAGAAGCTCCTATTAAAAACAGCTGTCATGCCCTGGCTCAGAGGATGAGCTTGGGCTTTTGATCCAAAGGGTCACCAGTTTGAGTCCCATCATGGCACATGGCTGGATTGAGGGCCAAGTCCCAGTGGGGGGGGGGGAATGAGAGGCAACCACACATTGATGTTTCTCTCCCCCCTCTTTCTCCTTCCCTTACTCCCCCACAAAATAAATAAATAAATAAAAAGTGACTGTCATATAATCTATAAATCTTAATCATGCCTGTACCCTGAGCTGTTGCTCAGTCCTAGTCTGTATTAGTGTTCAAGGAATAAAATAACACTCTGAATATTCCAGGGATAAGCTATTTAACCCATGATATTGGTGCTTACAACATTGTTGGACGGACTAAGGAGTAGAAGTCAGGAAGACATCACTCCACTATAGCTGCAAACCAGATTTTGGAAAGCTTGGACTGTGCCTTAAAAACTCGCTCTCCCAACCAAATTGCCAGTGACTGATCACTGGAATGCAGGGTCCAGCAGCAACAGACACTCAGGTCTCTACTAAATGTTATGTCAGCAGTTACTGAAAAAAATGTAAAACCTCTGTTACTCTGCCACCTACTCAATATTATCTGTTTGTGTCTCCTTGGTGGAATCTTATATGCATCAACATATTCATTGACAGGGTATTCTGTACATGTAGTCTTAAACTTTCTAATCCATGAGAAGAAACTGATTCTTAGACAAAATCTAAACTCTATCTTAATCTTCTCATACCTGGTCCTTGACTTCATGAACTAGACTTCCTCAATGAGCCAAACTCTCCAGTTACCTGGGCTTATGGATTCTCAGATTCCACATGTTTTACACTTGGGATCCTCACCCTTGCTAGTATAACGGCGTTTCATAATTTCATATCTCGTGCTGGATATATTTGGAGGCCGTGTAATGTGCACTCTACAATCATAGCAATGTCACATAACCTGGAAAATATAGCCTGGTATTTGCTTATCATCCTCTGTAGCTCAACATTTTGTCTTCTTTAGATTCTTTTTCCTTTATATGCCGTGCCAAGATGGGGTCATGCATACCCCTGGCTATTGCCTCCTTTAGTGTACTTCCTAAAAGTACAATATCTCATATATACCTCTTTTGCATATGAGTATCACACTTTAGGAAACACTGAGTTAATATAACATTTTTGAAAAACAATAGTCATTTTAATCAAGTGTGACCATATTTTCTCTGTTATTTTTCAGACGGTATGGTTCCTAGGGATGTTAAATGCAATGAATAATATGATGCATGGTTTAAAGTGAGGATTTAGTATATATCTGTCAAGTAAATAAATGAGTGCAGTGAATATATTTTAATTTTCATATACTTTTATTATGTTTAAAGATTTTATTTATCTATTTTTAGAGAGAAGAAGGAAGGAGAAAGAGAGGAAGAGAAATATGACTGTGCAGTTGCCTCTTATGTACCTCCTACTGAGGACTTGGCCTGCAACCCAGGCATGTGCCCTGACTGGGAACTGAACAAGCAACCCTTTGTTTCATAGGCCGGCACTCAATCCACTGAACCACTCCAGCCAGTACTTAAATACTATTTTTAGTATATTTAATTAAATAAGTCATTTTTAGTACTTAATCTTTTGTAGATTTATATGAACACATAATATTCTTAAGATTTTCTGAGGAGAATAAATTGAAAGAATATGTACTTTTCTGTTCATTTTCACCAGAGACTCCAGCAGACCATCTTTGCTATGCATTAAGGACTAGGCTAACATACACATTTGAATTTGCAACCTCACTGAAGACAAATATCACTTGCTGACATCTCAGTCACAAAAACTTAGAAGAAACCAACATGCTTTTCTCTCCCCCGAGTGGAACATATAGAAGTTCCTAATATTTAGAGAAAGATTTGCTTTTAAACTTATTTATTTTGAGACAGAGGGGAAGGGAGAAAGAGAGGGGGACAAACCTCAATGTATGGTTGCTTCTCACATCCCCCTACTCGGGACCTGGCCTGCAACCGAGGCATGTGCTCTGACTGGGAATCGAACCAGCAACCCTTTGGTTTGCAGGCCAGTGCTCAATCCACTGAGCCACACCAGTCAGGGAGAGAAAGATTTTTGTGAACACAAATGTGTTTTCTTTTAAATTGCTGTTATTTCCACGATTATTTCCCATTTTAGGTCCAATATCCCTTTGATTATTGATATCAGCACGCATCTGTACATCATCCCCTCTAGTAAAGTGTGGGACTATACCTCATTTACTAACCAGATTACTTCAATGCCATTAAGGAGATAAAGAAAAGTTTAACATCCAAACTTTTTTTATAAAGTATTTTTTTATTTTTTTATTTGTTGTTCAATTACAGTTGTTTCCATTTTCCTGCCACCATTTCCCCCCATCCTACCCAACCCAACCTCACCCCAACCCTCAATCCTAGGCCACCTTTGGTTTTGTCCATGGGTCTTTTGTACACGTTCCTTGATGACTATTCCTCTTCTTTCCCCCTTATCCCCCTCCTCTCTGGTTACTGATGGTTTGTCCTTTATTTCAATATCTCTGGTTATATTTTGCTTGCTTGTTTGTTTTGTTGATTAGATTCCACTTATAGGTGAGATCATATGGCATTTGTCTTTTGAAAAGTGTAGAAGCTAACTGTTTAATTCAACATCACAGTATTAGAAAGAGCAGCTGTGCAAAGTACTTTGTAAGATCAGACTTATCATGAAATACTGAAGAGGTAAAATGAAATGTGCATGTTATTTTAGGATAGATTGATACTTATATAAATATTTTAATACTCTTTATAAAGGGTTTCTAGTTCCATTGCTCTACATCTAAAATATTTTATTACTTCTTCTCTAAAATTAAATTTCATTTTCTATTTCCTAAAGCATAGTTAGTATACTTTACGAGTAGGACCTGTATATAAAATCTAGAAATTGTTAGAATCCAGAGATACAAATATAAGACAAAACTCAGCATTACTCTCTTCCATTGAGGAATCTTAGATGGTATTTTAATTGTATTTGATAATAGTTTCCTTCCTTTTACAAGGAAGAGAGGAGTGTGAAGTTTTGTTTCCAGAAGTACAAAGTGTTAAGTATTTACATTTATGAGAAAAAAAAGAATTTGCAAAGTATGGGTGAGATATTAAAAGTAATAACAGGAAAGCAGGGAGGGATAGGCAGATGGACAGGGAGAGAGAGACAGAGAAAAAAGGGATAGTGAGGCAAATCAGGAGAAAAGAAGATGGCAATTCTGGAGTGTTCACGTTCTTGGAACCAAACACACACACACACACACACACACACACACACACACACACACACACACAGAGCAAAAACATGAACACTGCTGAATTTAATCAAGTAAGGCTAATGTTTCAAAAATGCGCATGCATCAGTTGCTGGCCCTAACAACGGGACATCTATCTAATGGTAACGACCTTGTAATGAGAAAAGTACATATGCAGGTGCAGTAAACCATAATTAGAGTAAGTAGCAATTAGTCTCACCTAGTCTAATTTGATCCATCTTTGGAGGAAATACAAGGGTGGGTAAAAGTAGTCTTACAAATGTGAGTACATGAAACATGCAGTTTATTCTTCTATTATTATCTGTTAATTATTGTACTATTTTCTATACCAACAACTGTAAACTTACTTTGGCCCACCCTATAAATGGAGTTTGTCAAAGATTTGTACTGGAGCCCAGGAAAAAACTGTGGCAAAAACAAGGCCCAAGGGCTGTATCCCGCCCTCCACCTTGTTCTATTTGCACAGCATCTTGTTTCTACCCAGTGGCAGCACCAAGCTCCTTGCCTCTAGTTAAGGAGTAGTTACATTTATACTGTCCTAAAACTATGTTCGGCCCCTTGAAAACAACCACGAGGCTGATGTGGCCCCCAGTGAAAATGAGTTTGACACCGAGGAATATCTCTTTTTCAGCTGTGTCAAATCTGCTACTTTAATCTGTTCGTTTTAATTTTAAATATTATCATTCTTGACAAATTATTATCTCAATTTAGGTTTTGTTTGTCATTTTCACATGTCTGGTCATTTTAACCTCATGATTATTAATTCCTTGAAATATGAACTGTAACAATTTATGATGTGTGATATAAGTATTTGAAGTCTTTTCAAGTCTGATATTATTGTATGAATGTTTTGTCTACTCTCATGAAACAAAAACTTTATGATCTTATGTTTTGTGATGTCTGGTACTTGATTGTATGTTCAATAGAATTTGTCACTATTTAATGTCTAATTTAGGGTATTTTCTTCCAGGAGAGGTTTGCTTTTGCCTTTGCTATATACCTCAGACAGTTAAAATGAAGGGATAATTTAAATAATGTTGTTTGTTGCATTGTAAACTACTATGTAAAGAGTGTGAACTCAGGCCTCAAATTTACCTGCAGGCCAGCCACCTCACAGGGGAGGTGTTTTTCTCCATTTTATGCAGATCTAATTCAATCCAACCAAATTTCTTTAGTGCCTACTGTAATGAATAATACCTTTAGTGCCGTTTGTTCCATCTCCCTTAGCATGCTGCTTAATTCATGAGTTTCATTTGGGGTATGGTCACTTCAACCAATTCAATTCACCATTTGCATAAACTGCTTGTAGCTCCTTCTGTAGTCATTTTGTTAAAAGCTTTAAATAGGATAGAACTAGCATTTCTGCCTAAATATTCTCACTCACTTATTTCTTGATCTCTGACAATTTTCTTTCCAATCGTATAAGTTTAGTCATGAATTTATTTATTACTGAAAGATATATTGAACCTGAATCTTCATGTATAGTTGCAAAAGAATTTCAGCTTATTCATTCCATCAATTTTAATCATCAATGTAAATTTTATTAAAGTTCTAAAGGAGAGACAGGAACAATTTACGCCATGAATTTCTTACCTTCCAAGATGTTCCCTCTGATCTGCCACTTAGTTCCTCTTTTTCTGATACTGCTTCTGCTCAGAACTCAATCTTGCTAGCTCTGATTCATGGTCTGACTGAAGTTCCCACAGACTTTCTGATTTCACCATTTTCTTGAGCACAGAAATTGTCTTCCTCAGGTTGTACTTCAAGTTCATATGACCCTCTCAAACTGATGATCAGCTTCTTACTTATAATGAGAGTGAGGGTTCAGAAATGGCAAAGATTGAGGGTAACATATGCATCAAATAAACGAAACACTTTAAGTGAAATTTAAATGTTTCATTGCACAGTATGAGTTTGTAGTTATAGTTTCTAAATTTTCTAATTATTAATAATTTGAAATACTTCTAGAAGTAACTTTTCATATTTTAGAACCAGCCTCTTTGGATATTTCTAAGAATTACATTAAACATAATTTACCTTGCTTAAAAAATATTGTCTTAGCAAAACATATGTATGTCTTTCATTAATACCTTTTTTAATAGTAATATTTATGATTTTCTGTCCATCCTTTGGCAAGTTATGATTTTTAAGTGTTATCTTTTTTTATTGTTTCTCTCAATACCTACTGCATGCCAAAAGCATGGACCTGTTTTTATTTCTGAAGGTCAAAGCTTAATCCACTCTCATATTTTTTTCATTGTTTTCTTTTAGACTGTCTTGCTTATTGACAAATATTCTGTGCTTGTAAGCTACTTGTAAACTAAGTCTCAATCTAAATGTAATTATATTTGTTATGAATTCTCTGACTACCCTGTGAATCTTATCAGAGTGGAACAATATCTGGCACATATTAGGTGCTAAATTAATATGTTTAATAAATTAAAGAAACAGGACATGCTTTTCCAAACTTCTATGACACTTTCAAATCAAATCCTTATATAACTTCTCTAAAAATACATTTAAAAATACTATCAACTGCATAGGTTGGTGGGTAGCATATGTTACTGATAAATTTTTAAAACCAGGGAGAATACCATTTTCTAGTGACTACCTTAGTGTTGATAATAAATCCTTACATAGATTTCATTTTTATTGTCAGACCTGGAAGATTAACTGCCATTAAGAACTAGAGAGAATAAAAGTTATCAAATGAGGAGAGCGACTACTTGTTTTATAGCCTTTTGCACTTTATAGATGGTATAAAAATCTGAGGAAGGCACCATCCAAGAACAAAGTTAAAAGTCAGAAGTGTCATTGACTGATTTCTGAAGACTGTTCTACATCAATTCAAAGAATCAGAATAAGTTCAAGTTGCCTCCCTAAAGCTCACAGGTTATTTGGATATTAATTATAGTTCATTAAAAACAGTTGTTCTAATTCTCTCTTTGGCCTTGATAATTTCTTAGTCACTAACACTATAAAAATGAATAATCTGATATTTTGTGTTCTCTGTACACGTATAAAGACAACAATATAAAAACTACAGTCGCTTTGTGTTCTCATGGAGAACATTGCAAGTGCAACCATTGATTTCAAGATTCATTTTTGAATCCAGAAGAAGAAAATGCATTTGAGCCTCTCTCTCTAAGATTCTATCTCCACATGAAGGAATTTACAAAACTGCCAGATTAGCATTATGGTTTTACATATTTTATTTAAGGGGAATTTGGAGGTAAAATCTAATTTATTTTTTATTAATTTATATGAGTTCTGAAATGTGAAAGTTCTTCAGTACTCTAGTATCAGTGAATGTGAGTCATTGGGAACATATTACTTTGTTTTTCAAGTACAATTTCCTGTTTTTATATTATTTAGGGAAAAACTATGATGATATAGAGATACATTTAGAATATTGTTATATAATTGATAACTACAAACAACAGAACTCACATATAGAAGTCTTACACTTTTTTTCTTTTTTTCCTTCATTTTCTTCTTTTTTCCCCATTCTTTCTCATGAATTTGAACAGACACTGAAGCCAGAACTGACAGCAGTACAGAGAAATGTTTGGCCATTGATGCCTGCATTTCAGAGGTACCTATTTCAAACATGTGAAGAAAAATGTCATAAGTTTTTTAAGATCTTTCATTTTTCTCACCAGGCAGGTAAAGAAAGTGAAGAGTTCATAGAATACAGTTAGAAAGCCCTTTAGTGGTAACAAGAATACAAAATATGTACGAGGTTCTTAAGATTCTCAGCAAGAAGAGAACCTTTCTGGAAGAATTCTTTTTTTTAAAGATTTTATTTATTTATCTTTAGAGGGAAAGTGTAGGAGAGAGGGAGAGGGAGAGAAATATCAATGTATGGTTGCCTCTCGTGCATCCCCTGCTGGGAACTGGCCTGCAACCCAGGCATGTGCCCTGACTGGGAATCGAAACACGATCCTTTGGTTTGCAGGCCCGCACTCAATCCACTGAGCTAAACCAGCCAGGGTGGAAGAATTCTTTGGAAAGAGTTTAAAGAGTTCTAGAGCAGGGACTTTCAAGAGGAGAGAACTTAACCTCAGCAAGACATTTGATAATGCCTAGAGGCATGCTTGCTTACCAAAAAGTTCTTACTGTTATTGTTACAGAATGGACCCGGGTGGGGGTGTGTGAATGATATACTATTACTGAATGGACCCACCCTTGTGCCTCAGGCACCCCCACTGCACTAGGTTTACCTTGCCTGCTGCCACGGAAAGATGTTTCTCAATGCCAGAGATTGGTGAAAAGGAAAGGGATTATTTATTTTAAAAGTTATACAGACTTAGAATAATGACTTAATGTTTTCATTAAAAATACTAAAATCCTTTGGAATACCCACAAATGTATAGTTCTTCCTTCTTCCCTTTGCCCAGTTTGGGGTACCATATCCCAGGTACCATCAGGAAAAGAAGTAGAAGTAAATGGTTCAGGCAGCCCCTGGGTTCCGGTACCATCAGCTGTGCCGCTGCTGTGATCTCCAGTTAATACAAAACCATGTGGCACCTTCTCATAGCCCACCAGCAAGAGTCCTTTCACTCTTTTTCTTCCAGGCAAAATCTCTCCGCTTCCTAAGCCACATGGTAAAAGGGAAGCACCCTAAAGCTGCACGGTCCCAACTTTCACCAAAACCATGTGGTCCCCAAAAGCCCACATGACTGCAGCTCCTGGGTTTAAATCCCAGCACCAATCTTCCTCTGCAGCCCCATTTCCAACTTCTCCCACAATCAGTGACACCTGCCAGCATTCCCGTATTCTTCCAGCTTTACTAGGCTGTCATAGTAAGTCTGGGCAGGTGTGGCCTCATGGCTTGGAGCCAATCATCTGCAGGCTTTTATGCAGGTGCTATACTTAGAGGGAGTTGCCTCCCAGCTATGTCATGGGTTGAAGTCACTCCCATCCCCTCACTTAAAGCATGGCCACAGTTGTTTAACATATCTATGAAACCAGTTAAAGTTTATAAATATGTTAAATGACCATTCCAGAGGTTATCTGCAAAACTTTTGCTATTCAAAACAACTCTCAATGGCCCTGCTCCATACCCCCCCCCCCAACCCCTAGCTCAGACTTGTGGAGGTGAGGACATCGTATATATAATTTTTTCTAATATTTCCTGGACACCCTGATTTCTGGACCCCATTACAAATCTCCATTTGTAGCCCCCCTTGGCTGCACCCTATTACACTATCTAGTGTGTAGAAGCAAGGGGTACTTCTAAATAGCCTGCGATGCACAGTACAGCTTACTACAGCAAAGAATGAGTCAGGGCAAAATGACGATAGTATGAAGGTTGAGAAACCCCACTCCGGACATTCTAAATGAATTTGTATTCCACAAATATTAAAGTTTGTATAATAATGCCACTACTACGGAAACGTTCTTGCATTTTCTACTTGGGAATTTCAAGAAAAGTAAATTTATATAATGTTAAGGAACAATTTAAGGCTTAATAAAATAAAATTGTATTCTCTTGATGTTTTCAGTATTTTATAGTTAAACTACTAATAAATATGCACATTTTTATTGTTATAAAAACATTCAATTTAAACTTAGATAATAAAAATATTAAATGTAAAGATTGTTTCTTGCTTATCTCATTAAGTGTCTCTGATTCTCTGCTGCTAACTCCTTTACATCTTGTTTCTAAGACTCCTGGGTTTGATCTTCGGGAAATTCCTCATTGTCTGTTATCCTCAATAGCTGTATCTAAAGTTGTTTGCTTGTTTCCTTGTTTGTCAAATGACTTTCTCAGATTGCTCTCTGTTGATTCCCAATTGAGAAAAAGTGTTTCTGAATTCAGGGACTGCACAACAGCTATTATAGAATAAGTTTTTGTTTTCTTTGATTATAGGATTTCCTCAATAAAACAGTAAGTTTTTAATCTATCTGTTTTCTATCACTTCCATAGTCAAATAACCACATTGACAGATCTCTTCTGGACATAGATCTTTAGGCCTGCTGATTCTTCTTTGTTTGATGGTTTCCCTCCCTGACCCATCCATTTATCCCTCATTTGAATTGTGGCAACCTGAGGCCATTGATTGGTGAGGATGTAAAAACATTAATCTCTAATAAAAATTGTGTCATTGCACCAGTTCTTCTCATGTCAGGCCAAGAATACCTAATGGAAGTCAACCTTATTTGGGATAATAAGGCCCAGAGTTAGCCTGGCATTTGAGAATTAGCTTACTGGATATACTGTCATTCTGGTCAAATGGAATATTTACAGGGATATGGGTGTTATTTCAGTTTGGTTTGCTGACATGTAACCCCAGCAGGAGGGGCCGTAGCGTGGGCCTAGAAATTCTTTTCAACAGCAGTCAGGAAATTTGAGTTTTTAAATTGAAACCAAATTGCCTAGAAAATTACCACAATCTTATATTTAGAGTTGTATAATGGCCATCTTGAATAATGTCTTTTCATTGGAAGAGTGACTGATTTTATTTCCTATGATACCGGTAGACATTTTAAAAATAATGTATTTTATGTCAAATGAGTGCAAAAAGTTTTGTCTTCAGTGTAAAACAGAACCATAAAATGTCAACATAGCTTAAATGGTGTCATGTAAAAGTAAGAATTTTTAAAAGATATTACCAGAGCAGTGTTTGGCTAAGTATCCTGCAAAAAGATTGAATATCCTTTGACTTTTGGAAGTGCTGTGTGTTGGATGTTTTATTTACTTCCTAGAGCATTGAAAGCTAACCAACTACACACCTAGCATTGCTTTTGCACCTGGACTTTGTACATCTTTTAAAACAACCAGGAGACCAAACCAGCACAAAATAACATTGTTATATGACATCATTATGGATTATACAAATTCATTTTAAAGATCCCTGTGATGAAGTAAGGTAATAGAAGCACAGTTTTTTTTACAGCGGGTCACATGATGGAGAGAATAGCATGTTCTTTTAATACATGCAGGTGTTTCAAATCTTTATCACTAAAAAATTGAAGTTTTGTAAATTTACTTTCCTCATAAGGTCAGGTCAATTACAATTCTAGAGAGTTTTGTCAGAGTCAATGCATAAAACCCTCAGTAGTTAGGTAAAATTAGATACAGGTTGACATGCAAATATTAAAAATTGTAAATGGGAGCCAATCCTTTAAACTAAACAAAAACAAAATTTAATTTATGCTTGTTTGTTACACTTTAGTGAACAGATGTGCTTCAGATCATTTTAGTCTTTTGTTTTTAGATAAAATGGAGAATGAAAGCAAACTAATTTAATTTTCATTAGGCAGTATTACATTTAAAAAGTCATTGCGATTAAAAAAATTTTAATATATTGTATTTTAAAAATATTCTTGATGCGCAATGTCTTCAGAAAATGTTTATATTTTGGTTACTTAACTTCAGTGTAACTCCATGGTATTTTTAATTTTTTATCTAGCATTGCAGGAAATAAGTATGTATATACTGAAATCACATACTCAAAATGCAATTATTTTAAGATAACAGGTGATAGAAGTAAAAAAAGAGGAAGAGGCCACACGATTCAAACACAGGATAAAAATATGGCATTTTAGAAAAAAAATAAAAACAAAAGTTTATTTGGACTGGCTTATTCCACGCACTTGGCAAAAATAAAGCAGTAAAACATAAACAAAATAATTTCCACATAATAATAGGATTTTTATTTCTTTTTAATGCTTTACATTCATTAAAAACTGACATTCTTTGGATAATAAGATATCTAAAACATGGCTGCTCTACTCAAATGCAGATGAGGAGGTGTGAAGAAATTCTACAAACGCACTCCAATTAGTGTTACGAAATATAAACTGTTTAAAACAGATTGTATGGTGGCAGATGTTTTTGAGTAGCTATACTGTGCTACAGTAATTATTTGGAAAGATAAAATGTATTTTCAAGCTTTTTTTCCAGTTTAAATCAAAAGGTATGCATAAAATGAAATCAGTGGGAAGCATCCTGGATTCTTTGTGTCCTAGCCAATCAACTACTTGGCTTATAATCACCTTTACACAATTCTGTGTTTTTTGTTCATGCTGGTTCCCTGATTAGAATATCTTTTCTCTTTTTTCCTTCCTGATCTTTTTCACTTTCTTCAAGTCTTATTCAGATCACCTAGTCTAGGAAATCCTCCAATTGTTCTGTGAGACGTAGAGTTGCCATCAGATCTTTATAACTTTTCTGACTGTAAGCAACCAGATGGCAGTAGCTGAGTTTTGTTCCATCTTCCTAGAAACTAGGGGTTACCACTGCTTATTACAGGAGACAGAATATATTCATTTTCTAATAGAAATCCAATTGCATGTTTAATTAACATGTGAGAAAATACCATAAATTACTTCCAATTATTGCTTTATTTCTTTATAAATTGTTTAAATATTTATATACTATATGAGAGAATGATAAATGCTATGGAGAAAAAATAAATATAAGTGAAAGAAATGGAGAATTATGAGAACCAAGGTGCTATTTTAGAGAGCATTGTCAGTAGAGATTTGACTGACAAAGTGATACTTGAATAGAATAAATTTGAAGAGGCTTTCAGCTATCTCAGGGGTTAGCATCCATTAGAGGAAACAATAAGTACAAACGCCACAGGCAAACACATAATTTGCATAGTCAAAGAAGGGCAAGGAGGCCAGTGTGGGTGGGCAGACCTTAGAGATGGGTGAAGAAATGAAGAAGAACAGGTGATAAGGTCAGAGAAAACACAGAGGACTCAACTGTGTGTGATCTTATCAGCCATAACACAGACTTTGATTTTTTTTCTCATGGTAAAAACAGTGAACTTCTGAAAGTTTTGAGGAATAATGTGAATCTGACTTACATTCAAATGAAGACTATGGCTACTCCATGAAAGTTAAAATTGGAAGAGTAAGGACAGAAAGGTAAAGAAAGTTCAGAGACTATTGAATGATCTTGACAAGAGCTGATTGTGGCTTATATGAGTAAAAGAGGCAGAGTAATAAGAAATAGATTATTAATGTATTTCAAGGTAGTAAAAATAGGAATCAGGGTCTGTATTAATTTACCAAGGCTACCATAATAAAGTACCAAGAATGGGTGGTTTAAACAAAATAAATTTATCTTTAATAGAGATGGAGGCTAAAAGTTTAAAATTAAAGTGTCAGCAGGGTTGGTTCCTTCAGAGGGCTACCTGGGAAAGATCAGCTTTAAGCTTCTTACCTTGGCTTGCATTTCACCATTCTCTCCTTAAGTCTACTCACATTGTCTTCAATTATGTTCATGTGTCTGTCCCCAAATTTTTCCTTTTTATTAGGATAACAATTGGCATAAAACTTACCCTTATGACATCATTTTAACTTGGTTACTTCTTCAATGACCCTATCTCCAGATAAACTTGTATTCTGAGTTATTGTGGGTAAAGACGAACATAAGAATCTGGGAGGAAGACAACTCAGCACACAACAGGATCCATGAGAAAATGAAAACTTTAAGTAAGGATTTTGATATAAGCAACTGGAGGAATAGAGTTAGTGGTTATCTTAAATATTCTTATTGTCCCTTTTCTGAATCCTCCTCCCAAAGAGCCCAAGAGCCTGCAGCCTCTTGCCATATCTGAGACTCTATCAACCTGGTTAACATTGTTTACCCTACCCTGGAAATTCCCAGAGATTCCATCCCTTTCACCCAATTTATATGCCCATCCCAGTGGCTTTTACATACAAATGGCTTTTGCTTCGCAACTTCTTAACTCCTCTCAAACAAACAACAGCTGGTCTCAGTGAGCTCCCAGTCCCTACTTCTTACTAAGCATCCACAGGCCTCTCATCAGCAGCAACCAGCAGATATTTACAGCTTGACTTCTCCTGGGAATCTCCATCCAAGCCCAACACAAGTAGCATTGCTACTGGTACAATCTGCAGATCCCTTTATCCCTCAGGCAGGGTGGCCCCAGGCAAAACATAGGTGGGGCTGACCTTGGCCTGCACAACCTGGGAAACCCCAGAGCCTACACACCCAATGGACAGCTACAGAACACATCAGAGTACTACCACCATGTCCCTGCATAGCTGAACCTCCACGGAGGGTGGAGATTGGTGGTCAGTGGTCACAGCCAGTCCTTGAAGCTGACTGGGTAAATCCCCCACATTGACCTGACAACAGCAATCAAGTCTTAAATACATGAGGATGGTATACTCAGCCCACACAAAGAGCACACTCAAGTACCCATCTTGGGTGATAGGAGAGGCTGTGCCACTGGGCCCTACAGCACACCCACTATATTAGGGCACACTACCAAAAAAGGTAGTCATAGCAGCTCTACCTAATACATAGAAACTAAAACAAGGAGGCTGACAAAATGAAGATACAAAGAAACATGGCCCAAATGAAAGAACAGATCAAACTACAGAAAAATAACTAAACTGCATGGAGATAAGCAATCTCTCAGATGCAGAGATCAAAATACTACTTATAAGGTTGCTCAAGGAACTTAATGAGAGCCTCAACAGCATAAAAAAAAAAAAAAAGAACCAGTTAGATATACTAATTAAAATAAAGAACAGTTTACAGGGAAACAACAGTAGAGTAGATGAAGCTAAGAATCAAATAAATGATTTAGAGCATAAGGAAGCAACAAAACAAAGCAAAGCAAAACAAAACAAAAAAAAATCATAACAAGAAGAAAAAAGAATCCAAAAAAACAAGGTAGTATAAACAGCCTCCAGGACAGCTTTATGTGGTCCAGCATTCACCTGTTAGGGGTGCCAGAAGGAAAAGTGAAAGAGTAAGAAATTGGAACTCTGTTTGAAAAAATAATGAAAGAAAACTTCCCAAATTTGGTGCAGGAAATGGACATGTAAGTCCAGGAAGCACAGGGAGTCCCAGACAAGGTGGATTATAAGGCGTCTTAGAGGCCCACTCCAAGACGCATCATAATTAAAATGCTAAAAGTTAAAGATAAAGAGAGAACCTTAAAAGCAGCAAGAGAAAAGCAGTTAGTTACCTACAGAGGAACTCCCATACAACTAACTGTCAGCTGATTTCTCAAAAGAAACTTTGCAAGCTAGAAGGGTTGGCAAGAAATTTTTAGAGTCATAAAAAGCAGGGACCTACAGTCAAGATTGCTCTACCCAGCAAAGATTGTTTTGAATCAAAGAGCAGATAAAAGAGCTTCCCAGACAAGAAAAAAAATAAAGAAAATCATCATCAACAAAACATTATTATATGAAATGTTAAAAGGACTGGTTTAAGAACAAGAAGAAGATCAAATCTATGAACAATAAAAAGGCAATAAATACATATCTATCAACAGCTGAATCTAAAACAACAAATTAAGTAAACAAGAAGAACAGAGACAGAACCATGGATACAGAGAGCATTTTGATGGTTACCAGATAGAAGGTGGTTACGGGGGAATGGGTGAAGAGGTGAGGGCATTAAGAAGTACAAATAGGTAGTTACAGAATAGCCATGGGGACATAAAGTACAGTTTAGGAAATGGAGTAGCCAAAGAACCTATGCATGACCCATAGACATAAACGATGCTGTGGGGATTGCCTGAGGGACTGGGGGGACACTGGGTGGAGCGGAGAAAATTGGGAAAAAATTGGGACAACTCTAATAGCATAATCAATAAAACACAATTTGAAAGGAAAGAAGCATAAACACATTCTTTACATTATCTATTTACTCAATATTCAACAAATACTTAGCAAGTGATTCGCTATATAAACACTATTCTAAGTACAGATAACAAGATACCCAGCCAGCCCACGTAAGTCAACATTTTAATGTCACATTCCATAGGTATACAATTTCTCTCTCCTAAAGGATCTGAAATTCCCTTCGTGCTTCAGGTAAAAAAGTTCCCAAGTGCTCAAAGAGAACTAAGCATTAAAATCAGCATTTTAATTCATATACTTGTCAGTTTTGGCATGTCTCTTTCCTCTTTGAGTCTCCATTCCCTCTTCTGTAGAATGAGAGAGATAAATATACCTCATGAGATAGTAGTCTGAATTAAATAAAATATTACATGCCTGAGTGATATTAAAAAATTGTAAGGATGCGGAACTGTGATGATGGACAATGTCATGGAACTCTATTTCAATGCTGTTTATCAGCTGAATGACATGAGCAAATTGTCAGTTTGAGAGTGAATTATGGCTGTTGCCTCTTGAGTAAAATAGGGGAAACCAGAGGGTATCTCCTCATCTTTGAGTTTGAGTTGCTAATAATTAGGTGATAGGAAGTGACAAAGCAAAACATATTTTTCATCCTTAGGGCTTGGTACAGAGACAGCATAAATTTTAATTATTATACACAAAATTACTTGTAAATATAGGAGAGGGGTTGGTCTCATTAACATCTGCATCTACCTTGCAACACAGGGCCTACCAGAAATCAAGTGTGCAAATATGTTTGGAAATGTATCATTGAGGATATTGATAGGATGATAAGATATGGAAATCGGGGACAAAATGGACCATGTTTGCTCTCCCTGGTAATGGATCCCAGGGCAATTAGAAGATGAAAGAGCAGGCTGTGCGAGGGTCACACCGGAGGCGTTGTGAGATGCTAGCTCCCTCACCTGTGCAGCAAACACTGAGTGATGACACTGCATCCCACTAGGTTTGCAAAGGTGAGTAATATGTGATTCCAGTCCTTAATTAGCTCATCGTCTAGTGTCAAACACAAATGTAGTAATAATAAGTAGCATTTACTAATCCCTGAATATGTGACAGGATTTTCTAAGTAATTTATGGATGAATTCCTTTGATGCTGAAAATGACTGCATAAGAAATGGAAGCAGGTACTAAGAACTTAGGAAATGTGCCACAATCACACAGCTACTAAGTGTGGAGTTGAGATTTGAACACAGAGAGTCTAGTTCTAAAGCCTGCACTTTTAACCACCACGCCTTTTTTTAAAATGTAGTTCTAATGGAGTGTGTAAATAAAGTGATAGTCTCATAAAGGCACACACAAATTTACAAAAGAGAAGTGATCAAATCTATCTGTGAGATTTTTTTAAAGGAGATTTCACTGAGTGAGGGTCTTAAGATAGTATTTTGAAGACTAAACAGGAATTTTCCAGATGGAGAAGAGGTATAGAGTGTTTCAAATTAAGGATGTTGAATTTAACCAAAATTTTAATAGTGTTTCCTTCCTTGAGTCTGTTAAAGTAAATGAGATACTCAAAGGTTTTTTTTTTTCTTTGCTAATTTGAGGCACAGGAGGTGGTATAAACCCAGAAAGACTGACACAATAGCACAGAAGACAGCCGAAACAAACTGAAAAAAAGTGGGAAAACTCTAATGGATAAGTGGGAGCTGTGTTAGCAGACCTAAGAAACTAAATATTTTGGTGAGGAAATCTGAGGAATACCTGATTTTTTTTCACACAAGCCTCCTAAAGTCCAAGATTTGATGCACTGGTAGAGTAGACTGCCAATGGCCACACATACATTTAGCTATAGTGTGGTCGCTTTTCCCACTCCTTGAATGAGGGTGAGCCTTGCGAGTTGCTTTTGCTCAAAGTGTGTCAAGAGTGGCCTTGTTTAAGACCTGAGCCTGGGCACAGGAACTGTGTAACTTCTGCTCATGCCATCTTGAAATGCTCCGGCAAGTGAACCAAGCCTGTACCAGAGAATGAAAGACCACATGGAAGATGTTTCAGCCGAGGCACAAACACAAGGACGGTCTCCCAGTAACACACGAATCAGAAGTGAATCGTTCCAATGAAGCTATGCCTAAATTATTGAGCTCAGAATCATGAGCAAATAAACGCTTGCCATTTTAAGTCGCTACAAGTTAAGTGATTCAATTGGGTTTAACCGGAAGTAGTGATGAAGCAAAAGGTATAAACAGGAAAAATACTGTGAAAGTTATGTAATAAACAATCAGGCGCGCAGATCTAAGTCACTTCACCCAGCTGGTCAGTAGTCTGGGGCTTTATTCTCCAAAGTGGCTGAGAGGACCTTTGAATCCAGGCACACAAGACACAATCAACAATACAGGCATCATACTACAACATGGTATATAAGCAAAGGTGATATATTTACCTTTTTCACAGCAATTTTATGTATTTATCTCTCAAACTCTAACAGCCAGGACTTTATACCCTTTAACAAGAAGACTAGAGGAACATTTATTGGAGAATGTGGCCAAAGCAAGAGAAAGATCTTAAAAATACCACCATTATAATATGTAAGTATAATTGCCATTCAATAAATAATAATCCCTGTATCTTTGGCATTTTAGGCACCTATCACAAATCCTGGCCTCTATGAGAAGAGCACACTTCTCCATACCGCAGATGGTGATGTTATCAAGTGACTTCATTATCGTTTGTCACTGAGATATTTTTGTTGTTTGCAATGCAGCAGTAACTGACCAATGCGGTGTTTTGTGAGGACTGGGCCCAGTCACATCACCTATTTTTAAGTTTTCTAAGATAAAATAACCTTCCTGAAAGTTATAATAATATTGTATATGTTTGTGCGATAGATAGTTAAGATCAAAATCTTTTAACAATTTACACAAAGTTGGTGTATAAGAGTCTCAACTCTCAAATACACAGAGTGAGACACACAGGCACACAGACATACAGGCACACAGACGTATGTGCATACATGCATACAAAGATATTGAAGTAAAATTTTAAATATAATGGTCCATATTTAAATGAACATAAAATTATCAAATCATTAGCTTAGGCAAGAGTGTTATATTCAGGCACTTAGAGACCACGGCTTCCCAGAATCTCAGTTTTCTGGAAATGCTAAGTGCGCCAGATGGTCTATGACTTGGCTGCACAGTGAGAGGATGCGTTCCAGAAGACAGGCTGGCATGGTGTGCGAGAACAGAATGCAAGATAAAGGGAAATGTCTGCCCTGCTTACTCACGATCAAGTTCTCCGGGGAAAATAAGTGTACAGAATTATAGGCTCCCATTGCTGCCTATGGCATATTTTTCTGTCCAGTTGCTCAGTCTGGGTAAAACCAGCCAAATACCTAAATGGTAAATGAGTGACTTAAGTTTTCTTTTCACATGACAGGAAATTGCTTACTAGGACATCTTGCATTGAGATTTCAACTACAAAAATACAATGTTTGCTTTATGACTTTGCTGACAACTCTTAAAACTAAACTTCTATGTCACATACTTTTGTCAGTATCACTTTGCAAAATTACAATTAAGGCTGAATTAAAAAATTACTGAAGACTTCTTTTGGGGTACCACTTTATTCCATTTATTTTTAAATTCAGCATGTGTACCATTATTACAATTTTAGGACAGGAATTTTAATATCTGTAAGTTTAAAGATATAGGCTGTGGTGTCTCCATTGCTTTGAAATAAAGATATCTTTGTTTCCTTTCCAAATTCCTTGGTTCTGTCTCCAGAAGCTACTACCAGGAAGTACATTATTTAAAAAAGCTGTTTTTGCCAGACACAGTGCCTATGACAGAGGTTTAAATTTGTAATGCCAAGATTATCGAACAAAATGCAATACAGATCTAAATGTCAATCGATAATTCTTATTTTTAAGACTAATAATATTTAGTTACCACATTATTTAATAATATACAGCCGTAAATATTATAAACTCAGGCATCAAAAAATAATGATGAAATTTTAATTGCTGATTTTGCATACCTTAGTTTTATCTTATTTTTTTCTGATATATTCTTATATATGCAGTTTGCCTTAGATGTCTTCATTGTTTAGAAAGAAATACAATTAAATATGGACAAATTATATGGATAGGCCGGCTTCTATTATTAGCATAAATGGTTTCCAATGGTTCACCAAATGTCACCAGAATAGAAAGCCAGAAAGAGTTATATATAGGGCTATGCTAGATTGTTGGTTATCAGGGCAGCATTAACATATACCACCCTGGAAATCAGTAAGAATCCTAGGACCTTAATTATCCAAGGTCTCTTGCTATGAGGAAACTAAGTTATACTGACCACCAATAAGCAGCACTTGCACAATTAATGAAAGATACAAGAAAATAATGTATTACATTGTCTGTTGGCAGGCAAACCTGTGGATATGGTGAAGACAGGAGTTTTGTGATGGCTTCTGGGACAGCTCTAGTATCTTACCCATTTTGGAGTGGAGAGCAGCTATAATTTCTGCTCTTCAGATTAAAAAAAAAAAACAGTAAAAGATCTAGCTGAATTTGACCTTAATAGTCCTTCTAAAGGTTGAGCTTGTCTTTAATTCTCAGGACTTAACTGTTTTCTTATTGAAATGCTCATAGTGGCTTTATATGTCCTCCTGAACCCAGAATGGTGGAGAGCCCAAAGCTCTATACATAAATAAAGACTCTGAATTACCTGAATTATCCTGTGCATCTCTGTAGAAGGCTGCATGGAGAAAAAATAAGGAAAAAACAAAGCTGTTTTTTTTTTTTTTAACACAGTACTGATTAGGTATACACCTATGGTTACCATGGGGCAATGATGAGTCTCCCCTGTCTGCTGGGAGGAAGGCAGGGGGAGTTTCTTGCACTGAGACACCAAAAAGCCCTTCTCCCATCCCTCCAATACCAGATTAGGGGTGGGACAAGGGGAAAGTAGGTACATGCACGATGGAAGTCAATATGGTGGCAGAAGGTGATGCTGGACTCAAGAGGCCTGTCAGTTTAGCCTGGGGAATAAAAGGATTGACGGGGAGGTGAACCTACCTGAAATACATGAAAGCTTGGAAGTTAATAGGTCATTTTGAAAAAGAACCTGGTCCATCCTGCACCCAAGCCAATATAAGCCCAGGGGGACATAGAAGGCTTTCTCTCTCTGGCTCATAGGGTGCTTGCTTGGGACCTGCGTTGGCATACTGCATTTGCCTGTTCTCTCCATGGGCCATCTAGCCTAGCAGTCACATAGCCCATGACTTCCAGGAGAGAGTTTCTCTCTCTCTCTTGCCTACCTAGATAGGTTGGCCAGTGCCTGTGAACGCTTTCTCTTTCAGGATTTCATAACCTTAGGGTTCTGGCTGTTGAATAGCCCAGGGCCATGCGGCTCCACATGCAGCCTCTTGGAGCGAGTCTGAAATGGAACGAGCTAAGCTACCTAGGTGGGGACTAATAACTGCTTAGCAGCTCCAAAGGACTGTACTTTAAAAGAGAGCAGGATCTCTGCACATTGGCTTTCATCTTAGTCTTGCTAAGGGGATGAGCTTTGAGATAAGTGTCTGCCATTTTTCCAGATCATGCAGCATCTGAAAAAACTTCTTCTTTTTACACCAGCATCTACCTCACTAGTTTGGGTGTGTGGCAACAGGCAAAGCCTCCACTCCTTTGTTTTTGTTTTTGTTTTGGGGGGGCTGGGGGGTGTTTTTTGTTTGGTAACACTGCCCCATCACTTAAAATAAATGCATTTAGCCAAGATCTCTCCTCTGTCAGCTTCATACTAGTTTTTCCAACTTAGGTACAATATCTAACTCTATAATTTAGCAGCTTCCAGCTTTTTTTCAATTGAACTTCCCAGAAACTTGGCTTTTCTCCTTGTTTTCTAGTTTATCTAACTCTAAATTATTTTATATGATACCAGAGATGTCTTTGTCCTGAAATAAACAAGCAAATGGATAAATATACTATTCATCTGCCACCCAGTATCTTCCAGCTAAAATTCTAAATTCCTTATTATAGAACTAAAGGCACTTAATGATCTGGCTTCTCTTTATCTCAAACTGATTCTTCACCACCAGCTCTCTTGATTTTTGCAATCTGAATACCTTAAATTACATGCTGTTGTTGTTGTTTAGTGGAATAAATTGTCAATGTACTTAATTCTCATTATTCTCTCTACTCCTGTTTAATTTGCACTATATCTCTTCCTCTGTGATATTCCTCACACATGACATAATTACAGGATCATCTGCCCTCACATGGATTTGTCTTATGTTTACTTATGTGACCAATATTTTTTAAAAGTGTCAAATAATGAATACAGAAAAGGAAAGTACAGAATTTTCAGAGCTTGGAGAAGATGAAGAAGACATAACAGTTTAATACAATATGATATCCTGGCAATAAGATATCCTGAATTGGATTGTAGAGAGCAAAAACTATAGTTGTGGATATTTGATTCAACAGTGAATCAAGTCTTTGCTTAATTCTATTGTAACTATATCATCTTATATTTGGTAATTACACAATGCTTATGTAAAATATTAAACTTAGGGAAAGCTGAAAGAGCATGCACAGAAATTCTCTGTACTATCTTTACAACTCTCCTTTAAGTTTAAAGTTATTTCAAAAGTTTTTTTTCTTTCATTTTATTTAGAAAAAAGGTAGAATAGTTAACTAAAGCAAACCTGGTTCTTTGTAAAGGGCAAAGCACACTTTGGCACAGCCAATGAAAAACATCAAAGTACGTTATATGTAGACACAAACATGCATGGTACAAATGTACAAAGGATAAATTAAAAAAATATACAACACTGTTACATACAATTTATTTTGATCAATTTGTTAATTAATTAACATTAAAAGAATTAAAAAGAAAGAGAAAAAGGTTAGTAACAGGACAAAGATCAAATATCTCCAAGCAATATTTTAGGGTTTTGATTCCACTTTATTTAATAAAAAATATTATATTTTTAGCTTTCTCATTCTTATGAGAATAGTAACATATATTATGACATATTTTTATTTTATTTGGTGAAACTTCTTTTAATAATCCTTCCTTCCCTCTCTTTCTCTTCCCCACCCATCATTTTCTCTGTCTCTTATTTGTTTTACTGCTATCTTCCTCCTCCTTCATTTCTCTTCTTCCAGGCCCGTCTCTTCTCCTGTTTCTCTTTCCCTGACTCACATCCTCCTCTTCCTTTTTATACCATCTGCTCCTCTTCTTTTACTTACTCCTTTGTTTCAGTTTTCACTTTCTCCTTTTTGTCCTCTTTTATTTTGCCTTTCTCTATCCCCTCTTCCTTCTCTTCTTCCTCAACTTCTCTTTTGCCTGCTTTGTCTTTTGTTTTGTCTTAATATTAATGAGCTAGAATCAGAAAAGAAATATCTGTGTCACGTTAACATATTGGCAACATTTTAAGACTAACTTGTATATTTCTAAATATTATTTATTACTATAAATCAAAAGCTGATTAGAAGGGAGAACATGATCTAGTTGGAGGATTATTTGATTTGATAAGTTTTGAACACAAATGAAAAAAGCTTATATACTAAAGAACACAAAAATTACAATGTCTTTTCTTTCCTCAAAGTGAAGTAAAAACATTGATGACTCCTGAGAGTAATTTTTATATTTACTTTAAATTTTTTATTGCAAAAATACTACTGTTTTCTACTTCTCAATATATTACATTAATGAAAACCATTAAACATCTAAAATGTTTTGTCATAAAAATTAAATAAAGGCTTAACAAAAATTTGTTTCTTACTCTGAAGAGTCAACTATTATTCTAGGCTGTTAATTAATCACTTTATGTGAAAATTAATCTAATTTCCTTTTGCAAGTCTATTAGAACATATTTTCCGTCACTATTTCACTTAGGTAATTTATTGATTAACAGAGACTTTATTGATTAATGGAGATTTATTTATTTATTTATTGACTTTGGAGAAAGTGCTTGATTGAAAAGCATAGCTTGAGGAAGAGAATACTGTTGGAAAAGAGTGACCCCTAGAGGTATTAAATGTCTCAATAAAGAGATGAAGTTGGTTGATTTTCTGTGCATGTGAATCATTTAGAAAACAACAATTTTCTCACTTGAATAATAAGTACAAAAGAAGTTTTAACATATATCTTAGTAGAGTAAAATTTCCTCTTTTTGTTCATGTGTGAATGTGTGTTTATTTTATATCTTTGAATATAGTTAAGATTAATAAAGAGACCAAAGAAGTTTATGGTCACATTATTTAATACTGAACTTATAAAATTTCCAATTGTAAAAAGGATTTTTTTGGGGGAAATTTAATTTAGCTTGCAGGCATTAATCATCCCTTAAGGAGTACAGACATATTTTAAATTGACTAAATTTAAATTAGTCAATTAAATCACAGTACTTTCATATATATTTTAAATGCTACTGTGACACAATGTCTCTCAGTCACATCTGCACAATTAAGTAATTCTTTATTTAATTGTAGAATAATATAAAAGAAAACAAATCGTTTATTGACCTTAAAACCAGCACTCAAGTTTTAAATTTTGGCATGTTGGGATAGAAAGATTCTCAGTGGAATTTCTAAACAGTTTGTGACAGTTTTGTCAGGGATTAGCTTTTCTAATTCAAAGATATTTATATAGCAAACAGCCTTAGAAAATAAAGAAAATGTCTCATTCCAAGTCCAAGATATGGGTTGATTTGCTAATAAGGATAATAAAAATAATATCCTCCTGAGGAGCAGAGGCTGGACAGATGTGTTAGCAGATCTTTCATAAGACAGGGTTTTCCTAAACTTGGTCCTCAGTTGTGCACATGTCTACAGCATAAACTGGAGACTTCATCAAACACTCACATCTTTAGTGGCAGTATATTAAGTGTCAGTTATGATGCATCATTTTATATATGAACATGACACTTCAACAATGGTTAGAATAAATGAGTACCATCATTCTTTAAAAATTTATAAAATAATTATGGATGGAGGTTTAAAATTTATCTAAGGGTGTAAGCAATTAAATATGCACCGGTAGACTGCTAGTTAACAAATGAACATCAATTTGACCTGCTAAAGGCAAAAAAACTACAGTGTCAGAAAAAGAATTTAGATATACTTGATTAAATACATTGAAGTCTTTTAAATTAATATTCATTTATAGAAGTTCTCAAGTGAAAATAACAAAGGACAACAAATAGAATATTTTACAATGTTAAGTAGTTAATTTTTTGTTCCTTTGCTTTGACATTATGGACATATAACCCCAGGTAACTGGTCTACTACTTGCAGAATTGTCCAAGAGCATTTTGATTAGGGATTTTTTTTTCATCCTTAACACAGCGTGGCAGATTGCTGACACTGTCATATCATTCTCTAGATCTTTACGACCTGGCAAATTTCACTTCTTGGAATTTTTCCGAAGAAACCCAAAATACTAATTCAAAAGAGTATGTGAACCCCTATGTCCATTGCAGTGTTCTTCACAATAGCCAAGATTTGAAAGTATTACAAATGCCCACCAGTACATAAGTGGATAATACTATAGTGTATTTACATCATGGAATACTACTCAGCCATATAAAATAAGGAAATATTACCCTTTGTGACAGCATGGATGTACCAGAGAAGCATTATGCTAAGCAAAATAAGCCAGTCAGAGAAAGACCAATACTATGTGATTTCATTCACACATGGAAACTAAGGAACAAAATAAACTAACAGGCAATATAGAGATAGATTCACAGAGAGCAGGCTGATAGCTGTTAGGGTGGGGGGAGTATGTGGGGTGGGTAGGGAGATATTGAGGCAAAAGAAGAGAAAAGCTCATGGACATGGACAGTGTGGTGGTTGCAGGGCGAGAGGGTAGAGGAGGTACAGGAGCCTATGGGGGAATAAATGGTGGTGGGAGGAGACTTGATGTGGGGTGGTGAACACAGAATACATTGTGCATATGATGTGCTATGGAATTGTGCACCTGAAATCTATATAATACTGTCACCCAGTGTCACCCCAACAAATTTAATAAAAAGGAAAAAATAAAGTACATTCTTTTATGGCTCTGTATTTTATTCTTATGTTATATATTTTATTATAATATGATCTGTTCAAACAAGCATTTATCTTATTTGGATCTTATATTCTTATAATATATATCTAAATTCCATAATTAAATAAACTTGTGTTTGTCTATCATTTACTGTGATGCTTAAAGGGTTTACAGGAACAAGTATAAAGGACACATGGACAAAGACTACGGGGGAGGTGGAAATGGGAGGGAGGTGGGGAGAGCTAGGGCAGTGGGCTGAGATGGGAGTAAAAGACAGAAAACTGTACAAGAACAACAATTAAAATAAATTAAAAAAAGAAAAAAAAGAATGTATATTCCCTCCACTTTTTTACACTGTCTCTTGGCATTTTAAATTGACTCTGAAATTAAATCAAGGGGTACCTACATTTTATGATATATGACAAATGACAAAATATTGCTGGGTGATATTTAGATGTCTAATAATAATGATTTAGGTACTGACCTTTTCTGAAATTATGAACTGCTTAAGTGGAGAGCTAAATTATTTAACTAGTACTTCTCAGCTTTCTGTAGTATGTTTCTAAGGAAATTTAGAATTTCTCTGTATCTCAATATCCTTGTACTGGGATCATTAGTGCATGGCTTACTTAAATTTTAGCATTGTAATCAAAGAGTTTATAAATTAAAATTACTCTTTTCATGTGTTGTAAATGCACCAAGAAAACTTATAGAAATTAAATCACTTTAAAAGTAGTCATCTGACCTAGTGAAAAACTATGTTTATAGTAACACATAATATAAGCATATAGATATATAGATATACACACTTTGTGTATATGTGTGTATACATACTTCTTACAACTGAATATCTTGTCATCATAGCTGGTATATGTGTTTGATGAAGATGCTGATGTTTCCACAACTTTATTTCTTTTGGTTTTCATGTTATCGGTAGTATCACCACAGCCCCTAGTTGGATGGTAAATGTTGACAAAAATTTTGTATAAATTACATGTTTATCATTAAGTGTATATCAAAATATCAATTAAAATCAATTTTATTAAGCATGCACTTTGCAAATTTTATAAAATATCACTAACAATAAAATAATTTGGATTTTTATATGTGCATATTCATGGGTACAGGACAAGAGTAATCAGACTTTTCTATTCCTCATAGCAGCACTTATTTCTCTTTGTCACAACCACCAAGCCCATAATTTTCCATGTTTCCCATTGGAAATACTACTGGCTTTCAGATAGCTTCAAGCATTTACAGTCTGTATGTAGATGGGGGCAAGACACAGCTGGTTAGCACTCTGAATGGCCGTCAAGGGCAACTGCATCAAACACTTTTGCCACCACCTGAGAAGACAAGGAATTGGTTATCTCTACCACTTTTTTCAAAATAAGTTTATTTTGCCAAAAGTGCTTATTTTATTTTTCCAGAGAGTGAAAGAGAATGATTAGATACATCATATTTGAAAAATTATGGTTAAACAGTGAGTGTCATCTGCGTAGTCTTAGTGAAAAACTTGTGAAAACATCCTGCTCCATGTATGAGCACACAATACTAGACATGTCTACGGCAGGAGCTGATTTTACAAAGCAGAGGCCTACCAAACCCATCCCAGATTATTTTTTAAAGTTAATAATGATCTTTGTTCATTCAAATATAATATATTCTGGTCAAATGTATATCTTCTGACATGATGGGTATAAAGTAAGAATTGAATTTTCAAACAGAGCAAAGGTCCCCCTAGGCATATTGAATGTTAAAGAAAGCAAAAGTGGCTACAACAGTAACCAGAAGGATTAAAAGATAACAAGAGGACTAGATTTGTTGGTAAAAAGCACACCATTCAAGAAACTTGGGGTGCCTTTCTCATTATTTGGGGGAGACATCTTCTTCAGGAGCTTCCCAGATGTCATGTGAAGCTGGCCCTCATAAGAGAGGGCCGGGGAAGACCAAACAAAAGGGCAGAGTGCTCCAGAGTAGTAGGTAGGTAAGCAAAGGAGCTCGCCTACAAAGGTTGTCTTAGGCAGCCACAGGATGTGTTGCTTTCCGCACCTGCCTGCCAAATCTTAAAAGTTTGTATAGATGCCTTAACTGGGTTCAGACACATACCTGGAGGCCTCAATTGAGGGCAGGCATGTACACAGTCCATATAGTCTCAACATCACGTTTCTATCTCAAGGCTGAGTCCCTGGACTGCATTCTGGGATCAGAGAAGGCAAGGAAAGCACACATTACAAAGCATGGGGAATGAGTGAGGAGCCTCCAATGGCTCATGGCTCAAACCAACTGTGGAGTCCTCTTTATGATCTTCCCGACGATTATCATCAGAGGACTCCTGTGACATAAACAGCTTTATGTTTGAAAGTATAGACTTTGTTTTCTAATAAGGGAACTGATTGCAACAAGGACAAAGTAGGTATTATGAAATAATCAAGTGCCTATTGGAAAAGTCTCTGTCTCTCCCTCTAGTGTGTATATGCATGCATGTATAGATAATATTGAAATCAAATATACAGGCAGGTATGCAAAAAGATATGTTATATCCATGCAAATGGCGTTCTTATTCCAGGTTAACAGCATGGAATACATGGTTTAATAAAAAAGCTGTTCCATCGTGTTAGATGGACTGGGAATATAGACAAGAAAGAGGTTATGTTGCATTTTAGATTCCTGCTAGAATGACAGGGTTTTGTGTCCAGGGGATAAAAATGTAGTCTTTTATTTTAAGTGAGGAGCTGACATGCTAGTTTTTATACTTAAAAAGATGAATAAATTTGAAGCAACACTGGAAGCAGGGAAACCACTTAGGAAGCTTCTGGTTTGTCCTGGGTGAGAGGTATTAGGTAGTAAGAGATTAAGATAACAGGGAATATTAGCTGCCATGTCTGTTTAACTGCAAATGAGGAAAAACAAAAGTGCATTTTTCATCAATTCCTAAAAAAACAAGTTTTAGTTATAGTAATACAAAAGTGTTATGTTTATAAGGTTGTAAATTCATAACACTTTGATATATATTTTTAAGACTTCCATTCCAGAGTGCTTTAGAACTCTTATTTTATGACCAGTGTATGATAATATTTTAAAAGTATATTTTTTTTCATTGAACAAGTTTCAAAACTACTACTTGAGCTTCATGTGTAAAATATATTTTTAAATTGCATAATTTGGGGAATTAATATTAGAATGTCATATCTGACAGTAAACCTAAGAATGTGAGGAAGTTCATTTATTTTTGCTCAAAACAGGCATAAAACACTTGCCCTTCTATTAATGCAAACACTGATAAAGGCAAATCTTATTAACAGGGTTAGTAACTTGGAGTGTCTGAAACAAACAGATGCAGAATGAACTGAGCAACTTTCCATGTGATGATTAAAAATTCAGTAAAGTAATGTGCCTGTCACATTTAATGGAAGGCAGCATTCAAGATAAGCAGATTCATATACACATCTGTAACATTTTCCTTTCATTAAAGAAGTACTAGAATTGCAGCTCTTAGTATTGAAGTAAATATGATTCAATGAAAGTTCTCACTTAGGCTTCTGAATTAGCGTACTGATCGACATTATGATTTACATAGGCTTGTGGAAAGTGTATGAAACTTACATAGCAAAATATAATGAAAATGTTGGAAAAATATCCAATTTAATTCATCAAAATTTTGGAACAGCAAACCTCATTTTGGTTTTTCAACATAATTTTATCTGATATGAAGAGTTCTGGGAATCACACTTTAATGGAAACATAAAACAAAGTTAGGAATTACCTTGAAAATTCAGAATATGCTCACATAAAAATTGAAGGACCTCACTATACTTTGATAAAGAAGAAATATTGAAGTTATGTTTAAATATATAAAGATTTGTAGCTTGGTTAAGATATTGTACTTTTCTGTACCAACTTAAAGCAAAGGGCCGCTAGTAATTGATGGGCTGTTTCAGAGTAAGTTAAGTTAAAAATAAGCAAAATAAGTATCAAATTTTATTGATACCTAAGTATGAAGGTACCATCACCAGGAAAGTAAATGTTCTATTACTGAAAGAGTTCAAGCACACAATAATTGGAACTACAAAAAAAAAAAAAAAAAAAAAAAACAAATTTGATCTTCTACTATCATTCCTTTCGTATAAGTAGATTCCAATGTGCAGTGCACTAAGAACATGGATTTAGAGATTTAATTACCCCAGGATGACCCAGCCATGGAAGATACAGGGTATTATCTTTTATCAGGTGAAAGGCTAAGTACTAATAACTTTCTTGACTAGCAGGAATAATTATTTGACTTCAAATTCCTAGAGCTTAATTTATATTTGCACTAGCACTACTGAGAACAGTCCAGATTTCATATAAATATGTTTGAAAGAGAGGTTAATAAAAATATTTCTCATAACCAAAGATCAACAATGAATTGTTAATCAAAGATTAGCAATGAATCAAGTAATAATTTCGGAATTTAGCCTCAAATAATGTGAGCGTTATTAAAAATGTAAGAATGAAAACTTTGGGCATGTTTGTGTTTACAGGACTGCTGATCACTTGTGAATGGGACAAAGACTGGAAGCCTGGGATGAGGCAGGGACAAAACCCTTCAAATACATTTCACTTAATTTCATTTATGCTATTTATTCTCATCAGGGATATCCACTTTTAACTTTATTCATTAAGGTTTTCTGGATTTCCTTGCATTTTAAGTCATTTTCACTTAGAAACAAAACAAAACGAATAACACACACACATTTTGGCTTTAGTTTGAAATAGTGCCATTGCAATAAACTTCAGTAACAGCATTCAATGTGTTTGTCATGGTTATGTTCCTAATACATGAATAATATATAGTGTTTCTAGGGTCATTATATCCTTTTTTCAAGTTTTCAGATTTATTTTAACTCATATAAAAGGAAGTAAAATATATAATTAGACCAATAATGTTTAGTCAAGAATTACTACCTTTAGAAAAATGAAAACAACTTAAGAAAAAATGCTCTGTGATGTTGGATAGTATCATAAGTGACAGGAAGGTCACCAATATATATTTATGTTTTATTTATTTGAATATAAATATTGTAATCCAAAGTTTTGCTTTAGCTTTACAAACTTAGACACAAAATAGGCTCACACTAATAAACTTCACAGAAGCAAATTTTATATATATATATATATATAATCAAACATCCATGTAGTATTTAAACAGCTAAAATATGGGTATGACTTATACATTTCTCAGTTAAATCCTATTTATTCTGTCCAGGCTTCAACTTTTAAAATCTTATGTTTGGATGCACCATTATATTTGTAAAAAAATGTGTTTTGCTTACCTTTAGCTGGAACCTAATCAACAAAACAAACAAGTAAGCAAAATATAACCAGAGACATTGAAATTAAGAACAAACTGAGAGCAACCAGAGGGGAGGTACGAGGGGATAATGGGGGCAAAAGGGAAAGAGAATTCAGGAACATCTATAAGGACTCATGAACAAAACCAAGGGGGAGTGGAATCAGAGTGAAGGTGGGTTTGGCTGGGGTTGGGAAGAGTGGTGGGAGGAAAAGGCAGACAACTGTACTTGAACAACAATTCAAATATGTACATATAAAAACAAAAAATGTGTTTTGCTAATATTTTGATTATTTTTTATTTTAGAAAAAGTCAAAGACAGAAAAAATTATATAACAAACTAAGGGCCAAGGAATTTCTGAATGACAGCACTCAGAGACCACTAGTTAGTTACACAATCTTTCATGTGAGAGGCATGGATGGTGGGCAGCACAGGGCCCTGAGCCTACCAGGTCACCAGTGTTTTACAAACTTCCCATCTTCATCTGTTTCAGAAAATTCTACTATAAAATGCCTTGCCTAAAGAGTGTGAGAGATGGCGTTTTCAATATAATAGATATCTAAATAAGGCATTGTATTCGATATAACATTTTAAGTGGGAAATTAAGATTTCCAATACACTGAAGTAAATGCCCTAATAAATGAGAAATAGAGAGATAAATAAAACTATGAGAAGAAAAATGCAAAAGGGAATAAGATAATGCAAATATTGTGCAGTACAGCACTAACATGCAAAACGTATTGATGTATGAAGGTTGGAAAATGTTTGTGAGCTTGGAACTTTGAAGACAATTATTTTGAATTTATAGTTTGGGCTTTAATAGTGATAGTGTCAGAGTAAAACTTTAAAGCATTCTTTCTGCCTGCTGAGTATGAAAAAAATACCAATTCTTCAATAAATTTATGATTGTGCAGCATTTCTGATATATCTTCCTATTTAATGTTTCCTAGGATGCCATGTTATTTTGAAAACTCTCCACTGAAGGCCCATAAATTGATAAAAGTGTCAAATGTTTTTCTGAACAAACATTTTAAAACATAAAAAATATATTTTGGATGTAGTCATTTACTTTTTAAAACTTATATTGTTATTCTGCTTAAATAGGTAAATCATCTTAATTCTCCAGAGTATCTATTGATTTCAAATAATAATTTAATTTTCATTCATGTTTGTTTCTGAGAAGTATTTTTATTACATCATTCTTTATTGTTATTATATTACAGTTGTCCCAATTTTTCTCCCTTTGCCCTCCTCTTCCCATCCCACCTGTCTGCTCCCACAGTCAGTTCCCACATTGTTATCCTTGTCTGTGGATCATTCACACATGTTCTTTGCCTAGTCCCTTCCCCTTCTTTCCACCATTATCCCCCTTCCCCACCCCTCTGGTCCCTGTCAGTCTGTTTCATGTTTCCATGCCTGTGGTTCTATTTTGTTCCTTAGTTTATTTTGATCATTTTATTCCTCTTGCAGGAGCGATCATATGGTATTTGTCTTTCACTGACTGGCTTATTTCACTTAGTGTGGTATTAGTTTATTACTTGTTATCAAGAACTTAAGTTGTTCTAATTCAATGCATTTTATGAATAGAGTGGAGACATTTTAAAATGCACTTTTATTGAATATTTGTGAATTAAAAAGAAAAATGTTAATTTGTTGAATATATACACATTTTGGTTCTCATCATCTGATCAACTTACCTTAAAATATTTTGATGCAAATGAAATGTATTTAAAACAGGAAGCAAAATTGAAATACCATTTTTTACTGACTTAACTTTATCTTGTTGTATATGAAACCTTCATCAAAACCTTTGGGAAGATTTTTGCAAAGTTCTAAAAACAGGAGTTAAATTTCCAAAAGCAATGTGCATTTTAAAAGCTATTTGACCTACAATAACTATTCATAACATATGGTAGCAGATGCTATATTATCAATAGCATCACCGGGAATTATCTCTTCTGTTTGACTATGTTATTATCTTCTGAATAGAAGATAACTATAATACTCAAGGGTATATTGTGAATTTTTTGTCACATATTTTTTTTTAAAGTAACATTAACATGTATATATTTAGCACATGAGATCTTAACTGGCATGTATGGGCTAGGAAAAGTCAAACTTACAAAAATTAATAACTCTAAATATGAATGATAAAGTTGATATAGGATTATTTTATGAACATCAGATATCAATGTCAATAATAAGATAAAGTTTGCTCACAAAATTACCTATTTCTTTCCTGATATACTTACTACACTTATACCTGTTAGATGAGAAGACAATGAAAGCCTGAAAGGAATGTACAGTGGAGGAAAATGCAAGGAGATGGGAATTTCTCCTATAATGACATGTTTGTATTTCCTTAATTGCTTTATTTAATTCTGAGTAACTAAACATTCATTAATTGGAAATTTTTAGGTCTAACTATTTTGCCTTTTTGCTTATCTTCTTCCTTCTGCTTGGTGGACCATTGCTAGAGAATGTGTAAAAGCTTGATAATGTAAACTAGAACGAAGACCTCAGAGCCAGGATCTGTGGGGCCACATCCAGTCCTATGATGGTGGTTGTGTGACAATGGACATATTAATCACTTAGCGACTCAGTTTGTCACCTGGAAAATGGTATAATGATGTTACACTTTTCATAAGACTCTTTTAAGAATTGTATGTGACCATCACATAGTAAGTAAATGTTTAAGTCACAACATTGTATGTTTAAATCATTGTCATCATATCCACTATCATCACCACGATGCTAGTTTTATGCCTTCTAAGATAGTGTAAAAAGTGCCTGACTTAACAGCCACATATACTGAGATTTATTTTGAGCAATGGAACTATTACTAGCTAATGTGTATATAATAGAAATTGGACTATTTTCTTGAAGCTTCTGAGGTAAATTTTACCCCCATAAAAATCATTCATTTTAAATGCATGGATTGATGAAGTTTGGTAAATGAAAAATCCACAAAGTCTTAAAATTACCACCATAATCAAGTTTCGCAACACCTCATTATCCCTAAAAGTTCCCTCAGACCACTGTGCCACACTTATCTTTAGCCTGTGCAACTACTGATGTGTGAAGATAGACTTTCATATGCATGTAAATGCCACTATACTGTGTATAGGCTTTTGTGTCTTGATTCTATTTCCTAGTACTATTTTTGAGATTAATTTATATTTTTGTGCTTAGTATACTTCATTAACTGTTACTCCTGCGAGATTTCCAGTTGTATAGATATATTTTTGTTCATTTATCTCTTGATAGACAATGGGCTATCCTGGTGTAGAGCTATTCTTTGCCTAAAAGGCTTTGTAGGAAAATTGTTCTTCCTGGTGGATATTAGAAGTAGAATTGCTTGATCATGTAATAATGTGTGTTTGATTACGTGAAAATGGCCAACCTGTTTTCCACTTTGTCTCTAATAATTTGCATTTCCCCAGCAATGAATGAGTGTTCAGTCACTAACAATCCTTTGAAATGGCATCTTTCTAACTGAATCCTGATGAATGCATAGTGATACATTGGTGTGAATATAACTGCAATTTTCTATTGACAAATTATGCAAATTTTCAAGTTCTTGTTTTCCTTTACCTATCCTCTTTATTCATGTATTTGCTTAAGTATTTTGTCCATTTTTATTTTTTGTGCTCTTTATTCTGTTTTTCTATAGTTGGACCAATAACAAACAAAACATAATTTCAGCTCATTTTTAAAATGTGTTTTAAGAGACACTAGGTGAATAACATAATAGCAACTGCTAGCAATACTAGAAAGGCAATTTCAGCTTGAGCTTGTCGATATATTGACTTTAAGGGAAAATATAATTCTTGTTTCAATCAAAACCCATTGTCCATTAGGGAAGGCTCTCAGGATTGTTGATACTGAATTCCAACAGGGGAGTATGCCATATTAATTGTCTAGTATTTCTAGAATATGCCTATGCATTATTCTGGTGTATTTCTGGGAAAATGAAAACCAGCCCACATTGCTTCTTGGTTTATCTTGGATGAAAAACAAAACTTCTGGCAGAAATGAATGAAATTTCTCTCAAGCAGTAATTTTCTTTCTATGGGGAAATTTACTTGTATTAAAAATTAATCACCAGATTCTCTCCAAAATTTCAAATCTAATTTATTACTTTAATAAACAATCATCACCAAAACTGCTGAGAAATCTTAGAAAAACAGACCAGAGATCAATCTCAGAGTGGTGCTAGCAGGGAAAACTAATTTATATACTGAGTGTAGAATGTGAACTGGGAATTGGGATGGCTTTGGAATGTGTCCACCTGGCTAGGCTGAACTACATTTCCCAGAATTTCCTTCACTCTGTGTTTCCTTTAGAGATAGGTTTGAAAGGCAGAAGAGAAGTAGCACCTGCTTTGCAGCTCACACACTGACTGGATCTGCTTATTCACTCACTTAGTAAAGTAGCAGCTGGGCCTGAAATTGTTCCTTAACTGCTTCTTATATTTTCTGACCATTTCTGTATGTTTAGATTTGTGACAAAGACTTCAGGTTCTACAGGTATCCTTGGCACCAAGGACAGGTGCAATGAGAAACCACGGAGATTTTAGTATGTTTTTTTTGTGGGATGCTAACTGATACTTCAGGTTCTACCATAGCCATGACCCTTCTTTCCTGACTGCCTGCCTACGCTGGCAATTTCTGGTTCCGGCACAAACAAGGAAGCAGCAGCGTTACAGAAACAGCTTCATTAAATTACACAACTGAATGAGTTCCCTGAAAGCACACACATATGCTAACATATACACCTTCAAACATGCATACACATAAACATATATTACCTTACCCACTGCCTTGGTTTAACCTTGACTTACAGATGATATAAAGAGAAAAGCTACAAATAACTTTTCAATAACTTTTTTTTAAAGAAGGGGAGTAGACATGATATCCAGAGATTATAATTAATAGGAAGTTACTGAGCCTGCTTCTATGTTTCTGTTTCCAGAAGAGAAGGAAAATTGGTGAAGCATTAAGAAAAGAATGTAATTTCAGAAGCAAAGCTTTGATGAGGTAAAAAGAGATGAGATCAATAGAATGATTGGAAAGCCAGGCTTTAACAGGGTTGTGGGACAATCATCAATATTAACTCTTCCATGGGAAAAAAGAAAGGCAGGGAATAAGTGCAGATTCAGATGTGTTATACCATCTACTACTACCAATAGGTGGTTACACATCTTTTACCTCACAGAGTTACCTGTTTCCTCTGTAGTGAGAACACTTAATATTTATAATACAGTATTATTATTTACAGTCACCATGCTGTTCGTTAGATTTCCAGAACATATTCAACATATAAGTAAATATTTATAATCTTTAATCACATCTGCTCATTACCCCCAGCCCCCGCCAATCACTGTTATACTGTCTGCTTCTATGAGTTCAGCTTCTTTTAGAATCCACATATGAGTAATATAATACTGCATCTGTGATTCTCTATGTGGCATATTTTATTTAGTGTAATAACCTCTGGATCTAAGCATGTTGTCACAAATGACAGGATTTCCTTCTTTCTCATCACTGAATAGTATCCCATTATATATATCTGGACTTTTTCCAGACAAAATTTGTATTTATATATTTATATATTTAGTTCTATCTGGAAAAAAATACAGCCATTGTTAATATAATGAGATTGGCTTGCATGACATCTATGTAACCTGGCAGTCATATGTCATAATGATGACTTAACTGTACTAGTCACTGGGGATGGTAGACACTGTTGAGTGAGCATGTGTACTGTGTGGCCATAAATAACTGAGCAAGTAGAGCAAGGAATCTGCATCAGATTTTGCATTAAGCTTGAATTTTCCTCCATGGAAACTATTTGGCTGATTCAGAAAGCTGCAACTGCAGGCAACTGGTGATTGGCAGCTCCATCATGACAATGTACCTGCTCATACATCACGTTTTGTGTAGAATTTTTTGGCAAAACATCAAATCACCTAGGTGACTCAGTCCCCTACAGCCTGGATTTGGTACCCTGTAACTTCTAGCTTTTCCCAAAACTAAAATCGCCTTTGAAAACAAAGATTTCAGAATATTGATGAGATTAAGGAAAATATGATGGGGTAGCTGAAGGCAATTGGGAGAACTGTGTGAGGTCTCAACATGCCTACTTTGAAGGTAACTGAAGTATCATTGTCCTATGTACAATGTTTCTTGTATCTTGTGTCTTCTAAAATAAATACCTCCATTTTTCATAGTATATGGCTGGATACTTTCTGGACAGGACTCCTATATCTCATGTTTTTGTTGTTGTCTGTTGTTTTGCAAGTACAGTTGTCTCCATTTTCCCTCCTCCACTCCCCCTCCTCGCCCCACCCATACCAGCCTTCCACCCTCAATTCAACCCCCTTTGGTTTTGTCCATGTGTCCTTTATACACATTCCTTGATGACCTTTCCTCTATTTTCCCCACTGTCCCCCTCCTCCCTCCCCTCTGGTTACCATCTGTTATTTCGATGTCTTTGTTTGCTTATTTGTTTTGTTTATCAGGTTTCACTTGTAGGTGAGATCATATGGTATTTGTCTTTCACCAGCTAGCTTATTTCACTTAGCATAATGTTCTCCGGATCCATCCATGCTGTTGCAAAGGGTAGGAGCTCCATCTTTCTTTCTTCTGCATAGTATTCCATTGTGTAAATGTACCATAGTTTTTCTATCCATTCATTTACAGATGGGCGTTTCAACACTGTCCTTAAATATTGGCATCCATTGTCTCCAGCCATGCACTCATCTTCCTGTCTTCTGGATCTGCCTTCTGGGTGGTTGGTGAGGTTTGTGACTGATGCTCAGAGCCAAGGAATCTGATGGTGTGCACTTGCTTGTGCACAGCCATGCTTAGACCTGGCCCTTTGTGTGATGTACTGGCACAGGCTCTCCCTGTGATAAGTTCCCCTCCTCCAAGTAGTTGCACATTGCCTCGCATCTGTACTCATCCCTTTTCAACATCAGAGCAAGCCTAGGCTAGGTCTGTCAGAAATGCCCTTTGACAACCAACATTGTTAAAGTGTGCTTTGTCATGTTCTATGATGAGTGGGAAATGCGGATTTCAGAAAGCCTGCCCTTTCCATTTGAAAATGTGAGACGAATCTACGACAAACAGATCACCCAGGACAGCAAAGACTCAGCATTGATGTATGACCCCATCTGTCCTCATCCATGTTCTCCACCTGGAATACCAGTAGATATTTGGCTTGTGATCTTCCAGGCACATCATGCTGTTCACTGTTTCTCCACCCAGGTTGAGTGGCTTCCAAGCTATTAGCAATGTCCCCAGGGCCCTGTCTTCAGCATATTGCAAGCCTCCAACTGGAAATGACTATGAAGGCTCTGTGTGGATGACCTTCTTCCACTGTTTAAAGGGGATACTGTAGTTAAAGCTTTTGACTTCAGGCCTCACATAGTAAAACGAGTTTGGGGTTTGGGTTTTGTTCTTGAGAAGTTTGTTTTTGTTTCTTTTGTTTTTATTTTGGCTTTTCCTCTCTTTGCCTTTGCATGTAGATCAGATATTTGAAAGGACAGACAATGGCTAAAAGTGAAATCTGCAGCTTGTTTATACATTAATTTTGGGAAGCTTTTACTTTGGGTGGGGAATGGAATCATGGATTCCCCAAGCCATGGGGAATCATGGTGACAGCTAACTCCTCGCTCTTTTCCTCTGTTTCAGTATCTATTGTTTCTTCTTTCAAATATGTGATTGTACTAACCTTTTCCATATAAAAGAATTCTCTTTATTTAAATAAAAAAGTAAATAAATTAGGGAAAGATATACCTACCATTAGTTTTTGTTGCTTTAATACTTCTCTGATGCCTTTTCCTGAAATGATTTCAAATTACATTAATTTTTATATCAATTTGTTTTTCCCTAGAAGATATTATGTGTTGTGAGCTAGTTTATGTTCTTTGGAAAAGAAAGAAGTCTCATCAGGTTTATAACATCCAATAGCTGGTTAATAGTGCTCATCTGATAAGATCTCACTTTTTATCTTTTTTTAATCCCTCAGATGCATAATTTCTTCATTCTCATGGTGACTTTATATAATAGACTTTCAAAGAGGAGAATAAACTTATAAACTTTTGCTCAAATCATCAGTAGGAGCCATCCAGGAACTTTAATATTTAATCAAGGAATGAATTTCATATTGTGTATTCTTATGCTAAATATGAAGTATAAATCTCACATTGGAATTATTCTGTGATCATTTGTTCTACATGAATCGAGGCAAAATGGTTAAAGAACAGAGTCACATTAAATTAATGTTTTAATTTAGAATATTATTTTTGTCTGTCTTGAAAGTGACTAATCTACCTTCACTCTATGCTCACAGCAAGAATTATTACATTAATCAAATTTACAACGATGTATGCCTAAGAGGAAATATGGACCAATGACATGCATATTAAGATAAGTTTGAATTTTAAATATGTTCCTGCCATTTTTGATAGCTAAGACAAAAGACATTTTAGGCACCATTAGTCTTATTATTGACTTTTTGATATTAACTACAGTCTAATATTGAAATTGTTGGCCAATGTAGCCAAACAAATAAAAAATGTTTTTAAGGCATTTAGGTATGATTAGAATCTAAACAAATGTCCAAAGCTAACCAAAATGCTTTTCTTAGCACACAAAATATTTCTTGTATGATCATAACCAGTATCCTATGATGATTTTTTTTTAATTTTTTACTTTTCACAGAACTTCCTGTAGGCCTGCCTTTTGGGTTAATTATTCATGCTTGTACATTTTCTAATACTTTTTTTCTAATATCAAAATATATGTGCTCCATGACATATCGTTTTATTGACCCATATTTTGTAAAGTGACTTTCATGTCTTCTAAAATAATGGATACATTGCTATTTCCCTTTCCAGGCATACATTTGCTATTCATAATTCAAATAAACTCCTTAGGGAAACCTTTCCTATCTCTCCCAGTACCAGGGTACTTGTTTTTTCAAGTCCTTTCTTGCACCCACTTCAGTTCATGAGCAATAATAAAGGTTTATTGTTTTTGGTTACTGAGTTTTAGGGTGTTTTGTTATGCAATGGTAGTTAATTAGTAGAGAATCTTATTCAGTAAATGTATGTAGAATGTCTAAATAATCAATCAACCTTATTTCAGTTGATTTAGAGAAATTTTACCAGAGTATTGTTAGAAAATATCTGTATTAATCCAACATATAACAATGGCATGAAAGAACTTAATATTAAAAATTGTCAATAGCTTATTAATATAAGCTTTAAATGAATTCTTTGTATAAAACAAATATGAAATATATGCAAACTTTAATATAGAATACAAAATATGAAAATATAATAAGTGAGCTTTAATTAATAAAATGAATGATACATGTACCTATGTGGGTAGATAACTTACTTACCTGAAAAGCTAATAAAACACTTTTTGACTATGTACAATTATGTATAAAGGAGAGATGAATGTCTTATCACAACACATCAAAAGGTTGTTATAATTAGTTAAATATATATATGCCAATTAGGAAACAGAAGGCAATTTAATGGTAAAACAATTAAAGAAGAATTTACTTTAAAATGTATAATTTGTAAGAAGTTGAAAGAAGAGCACCAAGGATAATTAGGTAACCTCAAACCTTAGTAGCAACTAAGCTGTCTCCACTGTTAAGCCTTGTTGCACAGAAAAAGGGAGACGTTTTCAGTATCTGGATGTAGGGAAAAAGTTACGCACAGTACAATGCTGTGGTGAGGAGGTGATCTGTCAAACAACAGAGTCAACCTCAGATCTTCAAAGAGAGAAAACAAGAGGGTTAAATATAACGACCTCACACTCCTTCAATCACAAAAGGCTGCATACTGAAAATTGATCATCAAGCCATACCATAAGAACATGTACAGTTAACCCACAGAGATCAGTGTCCCAGGGATAGACTACTTTGGGGACTGGTAGAGAGTAGAGCTGGTGAAGCAAACACAGGTGCAAGCAAAAAACAAATATTTCTGTTGGTGGTAAATTCGTGAATCATCATAAAAGGAAAGACAGTGTATTGATATTTTATTTTTCAACATTTCATCAGTCAAAATTCAATTAATATCAATTGTCAAAATATTTATCACCAATAAAAAAGAAAAGCAATTCCTATAAGAAAATTATGAGGAGTAAATCCTATTTAATCATCTATATAACTCAAATCAATTAGTTTGGTCATAAAATACTAACTTGTGTTCATTCACATCCAATGCTTAGGTTTAAAATGAGTTTTTAATATTGAAACTTAATATTCCTCCAATAATAAGCACAAATTTCATTAAACATAAGCCATCAATAATTTCAAGTGCACGATACTTTCATATTTAAGTTGATCCAAAAGGATAATAAATTTAGCAGATAAAATGTTTGATTTCATTATATCACCTATTCTGTTTTTATTTTTTTATAAAATTTTATATTTATTAAAGACTCTGAAAGTGCCAGAAAGTAGATGTTATTTCAATACTAATTTTTAAAGTTTAATATGAGAATCTTATCTTTTTTATATTTAAAAAGTTTGGATATCTTCAATTGTTGTGACTTCAGTTTCACTGATAGTTCATCTTGAAATGTCTAATTAGCTGTTAAAATTAACCATTTCTTTTTTATTTAAGATATCTTGTATTTCATTTTGTAGAAGTTATGTAGGGTCTTGTTTATATTTTTATATCTCTTGCCATGATCATGTGTTCTCTGTTAAGTTCAAGGAGTAGAGTTATTGCAGCTGTTTTAATATCCCTACCTGATAATTGTATGATCCTTTTCATGTAAGTTGATTTCTATTGATTAAATTTTCTCCTGATTCTGAGTTGCATTTTTGTGACCTCTTTTTTTCTGCACATTGGGAAATTTTTGAAATAAGAGCCCAAACATTTTGAATTTTATTGTTTTTAGGAGATAGAAATTTTATTTTGCTTTTATATTTTTACTTTCTTTTTAAATTAAATTTATTAAAGTTAATACATATGGTTATTATAGACTTATATATAGGTTAATAAAATTACATAAGTTTCAAATGTACAATTCTGTAATACATCATCAGTATATTTCATTGTGTTGAAATAATGCTGGATATTATTGTTCTGAGACACACTTAGAATTATTTAGAATCAATGTAATCTCTTGAAGCTTACTTTTAAACATGGTTAGAACATGCCCAGAACTAGTGCATGTTTGGCCCCACTTTCTTTTCTTAAGATTTTATTTATCTTATTTTTAGACAGAGGGGAGGGAGAGAAACATCAATGTGTGGTTGCCTCTCATGTGCCCCCCTACTAGGGACCCAGGCCAAAACACAGACATGTGCCCTGACTGGGAATCGAACCAGCAACCCTTTGGTTCATAGATCATACTCAATTCACAGAACCATACCAGCCAGGGCTGGTCCCACTTCTGAGGCAATACCATTCTCAGACTCTGTGATGCTCAACTATTCCATGGTCTTTCTACTCTTTAGTCAGTGAGTCAATGACAGAGTATCCTGTTGGTTCCTGTTCTTTCAGGGAACACCATTCTGTGTTATTATCTGGTAAATGAAAAACATTGTTTTGTTTTACATGTTTTATACAGTGTTTTCATTTTCATATGCCATGGGTTATATACAGTTCTGTTACTCCATTTTTCCTACAAGAGTCCTGGTAAGATTTTTATTTCATTTATTTTTTATTGTTGTACAATTGCACTTGTCTCCACTTCCCCATCCCATTACTCTTCACCACCCTACCCACCCTTACCTCAAACATTCAATCCCCACCCCCAGGTTGTTGTTGTCCATTGGTCCTTTATACATGTTCCCTAATGACTCTTTCCCTTCTTTGCCCCGTTATCACCTCCACCCTCCTCTCTGGTTACTGTCAGTTTGTTCTTTATTTCCATGTCTCTGTTTCTATTTCCCTCTCTTGTTTTGTTGATTAGGTTCCACTTACAGATGAGATCATATGGTATTTGTCTTTCACCACCTGCCTTATTCCACTTAGCATAATGCTCCTCCAGTTCCATCCATGCTTTCACAAAGGGCAGGAGCTCCTTCTTTCTTTCTGCTGCATAGTATTCTATCATGTAAATGTACCACAGTGGTTTTATCCACTCATTTACTGGTGGGCACTTAGGTTGCTTCCAGCACTTGGCTATAGTGAATTGTGTTGCTATGAACATTGGGGTGCATAGGTTCTTTTGAATTGGTGTTTCAGAACTCTTACGGTATACTCCCAGCAGTGGAATTGCTGGGTGAAAAGGCAGTTCCATTTTTAGTTTTCTGAGGAAATTCCATATTGTTTTCCACAGTGGCTGCACTAGTCTGCATTCTCACCAAAAGTGCATTAGGGTTCCCTTTTCTCAAAACCCTCACCAGCACTTGTTGTTTGTTGATTTCCTTATGATAGCCTTTCTGACTGGTGTGAAGTGGTATCCCATTGTGGTTTTAAATGTATCATTCTAATAGCTAGTGACACTGAGGATCCTTTCATATGTCTCTGGGTCCTCTGTATGTCCTCCTTGAGAAGTGTCTGTTCAGGTCCTTTGCCCATTTTTTAATTGGATTGTTTGTCTTCCTAGTGTGGAGTCCTGGGAATTCTTTCTATATTTTGGAGATCAAATCCTTGTCTGAGGTATCATTGCAAATATGTTTTCCCATATGGTTGGATACCTTTTAAACTTATCAAAATTTATAAGGGTCTTCAATCAAACAAAAGTGAAAGTGAATGAACAATTAAATACAATTTGTTTAAAAATGAAACATGATTTAACATAATAAGAATGCAAAAACATCAGAAATATCCTAAATATTATGATTTTTAAAATTTAGTTTTTCTTCAAGACATCTTTAAATATGTAAAATAAAAGTGATAGAGAATCTTTGCTGATCGTACTCAGCATATTGAATTTAATTAGTCACAGAAGTTGGTATGATTTCTATTAAATGTTAAGGACAACTATCAAGGGACTAGTGAAAGTCCCTTGCATATGCATAATAGATAAATTATCTGGTTGATACATATTTAAAAGTAGAGTGTTGTAAAAATATTAAATAGCTGAGACTATGTGAAAAGGTAAGGATATGATTTTAAAATTTACTTTGGAAAAATATTTCCTTGAGAAATATTATTTCAGTATAGAAATATATGTGTTTTCTGAGAAAGGTATATGCTCTAATAAAATTATACAGCCCAGGAGTTCATGAAGATTTTTTAAATAAAGTTTTTAAAGGATTTTTATTTATTTATTTTTAAAGAGGGGAAGGGAGGAAGAAAGAGAGGGAGAGAAATATCAATCTGTGGTTGCCTCTTACACACCCCTACTAGGGACCTGGCCCACAACCCGGGCATGTACCTAGACTTGGAATCAAACCGCCCACTCTTTGGTTTACAGTCTGGCACTCAATCCACTGTGCCACATCAACCAGGGCTGAAGTTACTTTTTTAAAAGCTCTTTGGAATAGCATTGAGTCTAAAGTTGCCTAATGAAATAAAAATATTTAATCTTTTTTAAATCTTTAGTCTCTTATTGTTAATCTTTCTTCTCAGTCTCAGCTTTAGTCTTGTCTTTCACAGGTTGTTTTCCTCTCTTCTTTAACATTTATATTAGAATTATAGGATTCTTCATTCTTGTATTGTGTATTCAGCATATAAAATTCAATATGCGTATATTTGTTTTAAGTGCCATTTATATACCATTAAAAAGGCTTGAAGGTTCTCAACACCTAGCATATTTTTCAATGGTAAGAATTGAATACATGACTCAGACATTGTTCTGAGTTTCAAGAAGGTATTTCAAATATTACATTTTTAGAATCAAATCTTACCCTCAGATCTGCTCTTGATCTGGAATATTATTGCACAGCGAAAGCTCCATTTGCCCAGATATACATGTTTAAGCCTCTAAGACATTCTGGCTTCCTTTTCTCTCACTTTCCTTATCTAACTAATCATTGAGTTGTATGCATTTTTAAATAATGTGGAGTCTATCTCTTTTCCTACTTCTACCAATCGTTTCATAAAATCCCTCCACACTACTGCAATTGTGTTTTAATCAGTATCAATCTCCAGACTTCTCTTGCTCAGGCAATCTTAAGTACTTCTAATGTGTAACATTTATAAATATTTAAACATTTAATTATTTAAAAATGTCTTCACAGAACATCCAAGCCCCTTCCTTAAAAAGAAAATTAATTTGCTCTCTCAGTATCTTCCTTTGTCCTAGTGTTTTTCCCTAAAAATTTATCAGTATTGCAGAGCTACTTGTAGTTACTTGAGTGGGCTACATTGTCTTTCCATGGCCTTTTACATATCAGTATACCAACAATTCATTTTTCATTCATTCTTCCATTAATTTTTATGAAAATATTAGCTACTATGTATTTGGATAAACACTGCAAAATCTTGCTTACTCCTTAATATCCCAATAAAACCCCTAATAATCTTCAAAATTTAGCTAAATTTTTAACTCTTCCAGGAAAATTTTCTTCTACTTCTTTCACATACTAATTTGCTTGTTTATATCTCATACAACCTGGGAAAATCTTTGGCAAAATAGTTGTCATTGTGGTTTGTGATTTTTATTTTGTGTATTTTTTAAAAATTTTATTTATTTATTTTTAGAGAGGGGAAGGGAGGGAGAAAGTGAAGAAACATCAATGTGTGGTTGCCTCCTGAGCACCCCCTACTGGGGGCCTGGTCTATAACCCAAGCACCTGCCCTAGACTGAGAATCGAATTAGTGACCTTTTGGTTAGCAGGATGGCACTCAACCCACTGAGCCACACCAGCCAGGGCTATTTTGTTTCTTATTTAGTTTGAAATTATGAAAACTAAATCTAGTTCTAACTCTTGAGCTAGTTATATAATGAGATTAAGACAATCAAACATCATCAGCAAAAACAAATAACATAAGCACAGTGTTTTTTTAAAAGAAAAATTTGTCTATTGATTAACTTTATATAATCATATTGCAATCTTTTAAAATATTTACTGTGTTTTTTTAAATAAATCGCTATACAATATTTACATACCTAATCTTATCACTAGCATAATTCCCTGATTGGAAATAGACATTGACACTTTGTTTTAAATTAACTAAGACCTCTATCTTCCCTTGCATGGTTTTATACTGATGTAGAGAACATTTAATTATTTTTTGGCACATCAATATGATGATCATGACTTTAGTCATAGAATTTCCTTATAATTTATTTTTTCAGCCATGATAATAATATTAAATTAATTTTAGATTAATCATTTAAAATACTAAATTATGCCACTTCTGAAAATGTCACTTATGTAAAATACCATAGTTTAATAGTTCTGTAGTAGACAAGAATATACAAGAAAACTCTCTGTCTAGGGTTGGGCTGTTATCTATGTTATATTCTAAAGGGATCTTTTCCTAGCTAATAACTATAAAATCACATTTTAGGAGCAGCACATGCACAAATAATATTCTTTCAAAGTATCCCTCTATGGCCACAAAATTCAGAGAAATAACATATTTTAAAACTTGGCTCATAATGGCAGCTCTCCACGAAAAGCCAATTATTCTGGAATATTCTGGTACTAAAATGAATCACAAATGCTCCTCATTCACTGGAGTCTCATGAAGCACTTTCAAGACAAAAATGCAGTTTTGTTGAAATAACAGATGGATTAAATGGCCCCCCTGAACCCCATTTAACAAATATTGTGGTTGCCATCCTGCTTGTGATGCTGTTTTGCTCTACAAAGCTTTTCTTAAAATCTACCAAGTGTTTGGAATCAAACATGGCTGGTTTTATCAAACTAGAAAGATGGAATCATAGCTATGAGATAAGTTCAGACCAAAAATTGATTCACAGATAACAACACTTAAGAAAAACTATATGAAACTGTCAAGTAAAACAACACAATTTCATTCTTTTCTGTTTGGTTCTGTTTTGATCTTTTCTACCCCTTCAGTTCTGTGTTGCACTGTTCATGCCAACTGCTATGTTGTTTATTGTGGTTAGGCTGTGTTTCTTTATAGATGCTTTACAAATACTGTTACCTTGTTTTTCATAATCATCTATCAACAGGCAATTCTCTTTAATAAAATCATAGTTTTAATTTTAGCATTTTAAATATGCATTTAAAAACAAATATTTTCCCCATTTTGACCCTTCTGTTTTTTTTTCTTTTTACTTTTTCTTAAACTCCTCATTTTGTAACAGAATTTTTTTAAGAAAGTATGTGAGCCAAGGAGGTAAACTGGTATGGGTGAAGATCTTCCCACTGTTCAGGTGCTTAATATATATGATTTCAATAAACACATCAGTAAGGTTGATATTAGGCTCCTAGTTTATACAAAGAAGATGAGGTTTAAAATCTTTACTGTTTATACTATGGTAGAAGAAAGATTGAGGCTTCAAAACTGACTCTGGTTATCTCAAGGATCTCAGTAAATGCATATTAAAATTTGTAGGCTCCGGCCAAAATGAAGGCATAGATAGATATGCTTCACCTTCTCATGAAACCAATGGAAAGAAACAAACAATTTAAAAACAAAAAACAATCAAAACTCCTAGAAAATTGAACTGTATGAAAGTCTGACAACCAAGCAGTTACAGAAGAAACATTTATTCAAACCGGTAGGAGGGGCAGAGACAGGCAATAGGGGCAGAGAAGATGTGTGGCAAGGTGGCTGCTGTGGACCAGGAGGAATAACTGGGGAGAGAGACAGGCCATACAACCCAGGGCTCCAGGGCAGGAAAATAAAACCACAGGACCTCTGACTAGAATAACCTGTGGGAGTTGTGGTGGTAGGAGAAACTGCCAGTCTATTGAAAGTGGGGTGAAAGTTGTGAAAATGGCATTGTTCCTTCTTTGACCCCTCCCCCACATACAGCACTACAAGGCAGGTAAGTGGGTTCTCCCACCCTTGCCAAAAACCAAGCCTCCAACCCTTATGATGTAACAGGTATGTGAGACAAAGACATATGGCCTAAGTGAAACACAGACCAAAACACCAGAAAATAAACTAAACAACAAGGAAATAGCCAACCTATCATTTGCAGAGTTTAAAACATTGGTAATCAAGCTTGTCACAGATATGATTGAGTATGGACACAAAATAAAGGAATAAATGAAAGGTATACAAAATGAAAAAAAAGAAAAATATACAGGGACCCAATAGTAGAGGGGAGTAGATCAGGACTCAAATTACAATTTAGAACAAAAGGAAGAAGTAAACATTCCACCAGAACAGAAGGAAGAAATAAGAAATCAACAAAATGAGGAGAGGTTTAGGATCCTCCCGGACAACTTTAAACATTCTGACATCTAAATCATAGGGGTGCCAGACAGAGAAAAGGAAGAGCAGAAATTGAAAACTTATTTGTAAAAATAATGAAGGAAAACTCCCCCAATCTGGTGAAGGAAACAGGCATACAAGTCCAGGAAGCTCAGAGAGTCCCAAACAAGTTGGACCCAAAAAGGAACACACAAAGACACATCATAATTAAATTGCCAAAAACTTAAGATAAAGAGAGAATCTCAAAAGCAGCAAGAGAAAAGCAGAGAGTTACCTACAAACGAGTTCCCCAAAAACTATCTGCTGATTTCTCAAAAGAAACCTTACAGTCAAAAAGGGGCTTGAAAGAAGTATTCAAAGTCATAAAAGGAAAGGACCTACATCCAAGATCACTCTATCCAGCAAAGCTGTCATTTAGAATGGAAGGGCAGATAAAGTGCTTCCCAGAAAAGGTCAAGTTAAAGGAGTTCATCATTAATAAGCCCTTATTATTTGAAATGTTAAAGGGACTTATATAAGAAAAAGAAGATCAAAACTATGAATAGTAAAATGACAACACATTCACAACTATCAACAACTAAACCTAAAAACAAACAAACAAACAACAAAAACAAAACCTAAGCAAACAACTAGCACAATAACAGAATCACAGAAATGGAGATCACATGGAGGGCTATCAGCTGGAAGGGGAGGGGAAGAATGCAGGGAAAGGTACAGGGAATAAGAAGCATAATTGGTAGGTGCAAAGTAGACAGGGGGACGTTAAGAAAAGTATAGGAAATGGAGAAACCACAGAACTTATACATATGACCCATGGACATGAACTAAGGGGGGCGCATACTGGGGGGAATGGAGATACTGGGTGGAGATGGGGGAAGGGGGAGAAAAAAGAATAGGACAACTGTAATAACATATGCTTTAAAACTTGTAATGGTTACTTAAATATAAGTAATTTGCAAGCCTCCTTTTTAAAACTAAGAAGTAAAAAAAAATTATGGTCTCTTGACTGAATTTGATATTCAAAAGATTTTATAACTGAAAGGCTCACTAAAATGTTAGTTGCCTACTTTTAAAATAAGAAAATTTCTCTTACTTTCTGGGCTCTGGCTTATCTTTAAAGAGTAAAGTAGGGCTACACAAGGCCGTAATCGAGGCATGCCCTGTGATGACACATATGGATCCTACTATGTCTCATTCCAGCATTCACTTGTGCAATTTACTTATTTCCTTTCCCATTTCTAAGTAAGCCTTCAAGTTTTCTACCCTTGTATAAACATTCATTGCTTCCTCCTGAAATCATTTGCCTCACTTCCACCAGATGGCAGGTTATGTTTACTCTCCTGATTGGCATTAGAGAGAGAAATTGCATAAAGTTGGTGTAAGTTTAAATATAAATCAGGATGACTCAGTCTAGCAGCAGGTTGGCTTCATCTTTATATTCAAGGATGAAGTGCTTAACTTTTGAAGGCAGATCATTCTAATTTTGTTTGTTCTGTGGTAATAATCTCAAATGCTTTGTTACAGCCAGAGAAAGAAAGAATTTAATTAAAAAATGAAAAAGAATAAAACAGAAATAGAGAGAGACATAAAATAGAATTCAAGGATTTTTTATATATATAGTTATCTCAAAGACCACATTCTCTGCCTTTTTGGGGTTTCATGGTTTGGCCAATGAAGCCCCCATATATTTTAATTTTACTCCAATTAAATATTTTTGTCCTTTGCAAGAAAAAATTGCTTTCAAGTACAGACAAAAACAAGGGGAGGAGGGAAGTAGGGCCTAAGGGTCCACAGTTGAGGTCTATTTAACGTATGACAAATAGTGCATGAAGAGCGCAAAGGGGAAAAACTTGGGGCAGCTGTAAGAGAATAACAATAAGAAAAGAAAGGGGATGACATCTGTGGCATTGTAGTTCAGTGAATGATACACGATGAATGAGTGTTATAAGTTCTTCCAGAATTGTCTCCTATTTCACAAGGGTTTGTATCAACCCAACATAAATACATACCAGTTTTTCACTATGTCTTCAAAGTTAGCATCTCTTTAGCAAACAACATGTTACCAGTGACCTTGAAGTGCCACTGTGTTGTCCCCGCTTAGTGTATTTGCTGCAGCTGTGAAAATGTCAAGTCAAAATGCCAGGCAGGATCTATACAGCACCTCAGCAGAAAAGATGGTAAAATGCCTGTATGTGAACACATGGGAACTGATGTCTCACTGTCTCCTGAGTCCCAGGAACTGTTTCTGAACCTCTGTCTTGGCACCATGCTTATTTCACCACATACAAGCATTATCCGTGTGCCCCTTATTCCAAACTACTCACCTAAGAGAACTAACACCATGCATGTCTGTTGAAATTAACAAGTCAGAGGTATTTACATTATCTCCTTATGTGCAACAAAAGGCATTTCTGCTGAATTGAAAAAAAAATAATGCAAGGAAAAAAGGCAAACAAAAACCAAACAAACAAAAAATGCTCATTATAGTACCACAAAAAGCCTGGGTCCCACTAGTATTTTCATTTTAACATTTTATGTTACTATTTTGGTTTTCAATTATAATCCATTTTTAAAAAGCTGATCTGTTTTTTATTCTGTTCTAGTGCTGGCTTTTTTACAAACTTAACAATCAAAACATTATGAACATTTTTCAGTCTCATTCAATATTCTTTAAAAATATCAAACAAATGTAGAATTTTTCAGATTGATCCTCTTATATTTCTACATTAAAAAATATATATATCTTTAATAGGTTGAAAACTTTAAACCATTTATGAAAAGACCACATGTAAACATATTATACCAGATTATTTTTATCAGGCACATAATAGATATTCAAAATTATATTGAAGGATTGATATAATTACAAATTATAAATGTACTGTGGAATAAAATTTTGGGAAACAAATTTATGTTGTTTAATTGATTATCTTTCCAATTAAAATTATAAATATATTTTTCTATTAGTAATACATGGAATATGTTTCTCATGATCAAATGATAGTAATAATTCTTAATAATATTAGGAAATATAATTCATGCTATTAATCCTAGCTGCTTTGTTATTTAAAATACTTAACTTACTTTTCTTCTTGAGAGTACTTCTGTCAGACTGAGTCCATTTGTCTAAATTAAATTTAATTCACTTGTAATATTCTTGCCTCTAAAAATTCCTCTTAATATATGTACTCAGATTTCTCTTCCTTGGAGAAACTACAGATCCAATCTTATAAATTTAAACTTGTAATTGGTATCAAGCTGCCTAGTCGTATTTGGGATAGTCCATTTGGGAAATTTAATATTTAATTTATAACCATTAATGTTTTAGAAATATTGCATCAGTGAAAAAATAGGAAATAGGTAAAATATAAAAGAAGATTTATTACTTCATTCTTCGTATGAGCACAGAGTGAGTAACATAAATTTCTAAAATATTTTACATTCATTTTGTTCTTCTGATAACATGATACAACATCTTGTGAGTTAGAAAGCTGGGTTAAGTTTACTGTTGAAGCAGTGAACCTCTTCAACTTGATGGTTTAATTTACCACAGGTCATTAAATACTTTCTAAATGATCAAATGATTTATTGAATCACTGTAATGGTTATATCAAAATCTGTATTTGAAAATAAAATTGGTTTTTAAAAATTTATTTCCAAATGCTAAAATGGAATACATTTACATGCTATCCTAACTCTGGAAACCTCATAAAACTCACATTTTAACAAAACCTTAAAAGGTTCACTCTTAAACAGTTTCTATAAATCATTTATTACACCATGAAAGGCTAATAACTTCTGTAGCAGAGAAAGTTGTATTTTACTCAATATAAAAGAAAGACATCCCAAGGAAATAAAAGTGCTTCTCTTTAAAAAATAACAGCTAAAGTTTATGAACTCCTGTATCCTTGAGCTGTTTGAAGCTCTTCATCTGGATTATTAACTCATTTAACTTACAACTCAATGAATTACTTACCATTCTTTTTTTAAGATATTATATATTTATTTATTTTTTAGAGAAAGAGGAAGGGAGGGAGAAAGAGGGGGAGAGAAACATCAAGGCGTGGTTGTCTCTGGCATATCCCCTACTGGGGACCTGGCTGGAAAGCCAGGCATGTGACCTGACTGGGACTCAAACAAGCGACCCTTTGGTTCTCAGGCCAGCACTCAAGTCACTGAGCCACACCAGCCAGGGCTGAATTAGTTACTATTCTTATCTTCATTTCACAGGAGATAAAACAGATTAGCAGCCCTAGAATTTCTCAACTAGTAATAGCATGGCTATAACATACACCTGGTGGTATCATTCCAGAATCTGTACTTTAATCTGGAAAGATAATGCTGTACTGCTTTTCAAAATCTTTTTACATCATTGAAAACAATTATTCTTCAAAGTAAATAGAAATGATGTAATAAATACCAACCCCAAACCAAAATTTCTGTAATCCTCCACTCTGATGCACAAGCTCAATGAAAAAGAAAAAAGAATAATGAAAGCATGTGGTTAGGGAAAAAGAAGACAACAAAGCTAATTTAGGCACAATAAGCCTAGAATATTTCTCCCAGACACAGATCCCTACTCTGGCAAGGCGCACGCCCACAATTACTCATGCTGTGCTAGGATTCATGACAAACTGACTGCTGCAAAACAGATTTACTCAAGGCCATTATATTAGTTTCCTGGCACTGCCACAACAAAGCACCACAAACTGGGTAGCTTAATATGACAGAAATTCATTTACTCACAGTTCTGGAGGTTAGGAAACTGAGATCAAGGTGATAGCAGGGCTAGGTTCTTTCTGAGGGTTCTGTGGGAGGTGACTCCCTATCTTCTGGTGGTTGCATGCAATCCTTGACATCCCTCATCCTGCAGACACACCATTCCAATCTCTGCTTCCCTGGATATGTGACCATCTTCTTATACACCTGTATCTTCAAATGTCTACATTTCTTTCTCATTAGGACACCAGCCATCAGATTTAGGTGCCCACTTTAATCCACCAGGACTTTAAGATACCCTGTTTCTAAGTAAGGTCACACTCACAGATACCGGAAGCTGGGATTTCAGTCTATGGTTTTTTTTTAAACTTATTTTATTGTTGTTCATATACAGTTGTCTGCATTTACCCCCCACAACTCCCCCCGCTCCAACCATCCTCACCTCCCTCCCCTGATTCCAGCCCCCTCTTGGTTTTGCCCATGTGTCCTTTATAGTTGTCCCTAAAAATCCTTCCTCTTTTCCCCCATTATCCCTTCCCACCTCCCTTCCAGTTACTAATCAACAAACAAGCAACCAAAATATAACCAGAGACATTGAAATTAAGAACAATTTGACAGTAATCAGCATATGTTTTTGAGAGACACAAATCAACCTATAGATCCTACCTCTTCTTACAATGCCTGGTAAATAGAGGGGAAATAATGGGTTTTGTATTAATAAGGAGTAAATGAAGAGGTGTAACTGAAACTACTGAGCATGTATAAGACCTATACTCATAATAAATGTAAACAGGTATTATGCCATAATCTGTCATTCAGAGAGTATGATTTAATTTAACTATAATGGCCTGAGAAACAGTCACTAATTATATTTAAGATAATTCAATGTCAATTGTATATAAACTAATAAAACTTGCTGCTGAGTAGCTGGGTTTTGATAGAGAACAATAACTCAAGCTGGGTTTGACTACAAATTCTTGATGAGCAATCTATCTAAAATAACAAGTCTTAGAATATTATTACATTCTTCTAGCAACTGCATTAAGATGCTAAACAAAGAATTATTTCCCGACTCATGCACTCTTCACATATCTTCTCTTGCCCTAAATTAACTAATGATTTTCCTTCATAAATCTTCATTGTAGACTCCAAAAATATCTGGTAATCCTTGGCTGTTCATTCATATGGAAGCGTAAAACACTTAAAAGCTGGTCATGAATCCAACTCTCACAGATGGTGCATGGCATATATTAGGTTTGCTATGATTTGGCATAGTCCAGACATTACAATGGGGGACTATTTACTGTAAGGATTTATAAGTCTTGGAGCTGGTCAGGGAAGAAGCTTCCAATTGGCCCCAAGGAGTGTGGGGAAGCAGAAGTCACCAGCAATTCAGGTAACACTCACAGTACCTGGTGAAACTGGGGAACTCCCTTTTGGGAATCCTCACTGTCGCATACTTCTTAAGTTTTCACTACGATATCCTCACCTACAGAGCGGCAGACAGTGCCTGACCCTAAGTACTCTCCCGTGCATACTTTGCAGATGATAAATCTACTGTCTTTTCCTGAGAACACGAAATTTAGTGAACTCTCTCTGTATATGGAAGTGGATTTAGGTTTAAGTTTATTTTTTAATGATGACTTGCAACTAATCTCCACTCAAACTGCCATGTCAAAAGGGTTTACAATAGTTCTTGTAACTCTCTGGTGCAGATTGAGTGATTTCTTGGTTTCTAGATGCGCAGAACACAACCTTTAAGTTTATCCCTGGCTGCTACTTTGTACTTCTGTCCATCTGTTAGGAATCTTTCTTTCTGATACTTTTTTCTTTTTTCCATATTTTTTTGTCTTTGAACATTCATCCTTTTTCTCCCTATTATATTATTTACATTTTGCTCAGAAAGGACTATGGGTAAATATAAATATTCACTCAGATATTATAACTGATTTTTTGTGGCTAATAAAAAGCAAAGGTAATATAGCATAAGGTTATTGGCAATACAAATTCAGTTGATATGAACTGTGAAACTCCCAACAAGGTAAGAAGATAGACTAGGAATTTGAAAGGCAATAATGTGAGAAATTATTTCCTGATGTCAGATATGTGGATGCTGACTTGGGACCCTTGCAATGTCCAATATATTTTAATTTTATGATACTTAATTTTTTTAAATGTTGATTTTGGAGCAATGAAAGGTGAATGTCACTAAATTATCTAACAAACAGTTTGATATGGCACTGTTAGGGGAAATTTAGTCTTGTGATACATTTGACATTCAGTACATAAACAATGTAAAATCTAAATATAAATTACAATTACTTAGGATACTGCATATGTTCTATAAGTAAAATAAAATTGGTATAGAAACTTAAGTAAAGTAACTTATTTTATTACAAATAAAAATAAATTGTTGCAATGTAGTGATATGCTGAGCCAGGTTTTATTGTTATATTGTGTGCCCTATTGCAAATTAATGTGTAGGCTTAGAAATGTTCTAAGTTATATCATATCATTTATAATATTGGTAGCATGCTGCATCAAATTTAAGAGAAATGATTTAATCTAACATACTCTATAGCAGGTGGTAGATTACTTTTAGAATTGCTAGTAAACTGCTTACAGAAATACTCAAATTCACTCACGGTGTATAAGGTAAGTTTATTACATTTAAAGGCAAAGCTTTGTGCCTCAATCCTCTTTGGTATGGACCTATCACACTCTACGAAATTCATTGACTTTTGAAATGTATCATTCAAAGTGGGAGGTTACAGTTTCTAGAGAATTGAAAAAGTAAAGCTATAGCTTTTAGAGTCCCAGTTAAATGGCATTCTTTATGAGTAAAACCATGAATGAACCTTTATGTAAATAACAAAAATATTTTTGTTTTGAAATTAAGATATTTAATGTCAATATATGCTGTCCATGTCCCTGTAGAATTACCCATGCACAGTACTAAATTAAACATGAGAGTGACTGAACTTCAGGTGCCGAGACTGCATCCTACTCCCATTCAATGTGAGAATTCTGCCTCATCTGGACAAGTGCAACTGCACCTATCCTCCAGCCTTGCACACTGAGCCTGCACTTCAGTTCTGGCCTTCCATAACCCCCAAGTCTTTTGAGATATGGTAAAAGCCCTTCACCCAAGCAGGTAGCAGAGCAGTTCCCTCCCCAAGCTACCTCCTGAGCTTCGATACCTTGTAACTAAAGTCTGAAGACATATTGTAATCTCATTAAAGAATTTTCTGTGACAGAAATTTGTGCCAGGACTTGGTTCAAAAATGAGACACTCATCACGCCCAGAGTAGGCTCCTCAATGAAGTCATAGCATTTCAAAGTTTTTCCTCATCTCCTTTTTCTTTAGGATCTGAGTCTAATTTAATACTAAATATTTTTTTAATTTGATCACCTAGACTCTAGATTCCTTCAATTTATTTTGGCTGATCTATCAAAACAATTCTCAGTCTTGTGGATTACAATTATAAAAATATATATTTCCATTCTCACTGAAAAACCCTAAAAATTTAATAATTGCTCTAGAGAAATCTTTGTCTAGACTCCCTTAATATGTTCTAAAACAATAAGAGAAAGAGTTCAGTACAGAGAAATTTGATCGTAATTTTTAAAATGTTTTCAATTTTAACTTATTTTTTAAATGTGTTCTTTTTTTAAGATTTTATTTCTTTATTGTTAGAGAGAGGGAAGAGAAGGAAAAAGACAGGGAGAGAAATATCAAAGTGTGGTTGCCTCTCACTCACCCCACACTGGGAATCTGGCCCACAACCCAGGAATGTGCACTGACTGGGAATCGAACCAGTGACTCTTTGATTTGCAGGCACATGCTCAATTCACTGGACTGCATTAATCAAGGCTTGATCATAATTTTATAGGACTTTTGTTCTAATTAAGAAACTTTATATGCAAGGCTCTAATTTTGTTCAGGATTTTGGAGCCATGCATATAATTATCAGATCTAATTTTGTGGTTGTTATCAATCTAAATATTATTCACCCCTATGTTCTTTCAGGTGTTATTATTTTTTTTACTGTGATAGGACTCTCTCTTCATATTTATTTACTATGGGTATACATTTTAAGTCAACATTTATTTTCTATTTGCTTTCAGTTGAAAAAGTCAACAATATAATTGGACAGTTAGCTCTCAAGGGTTTACTAAAGCTTTGTCATGGTTTTCTCAGTATATGAACAAATACTTAAACTATCTTTCATTCAAGGGAGTCACCATCCTTCTTAAAATGTGGATGGCTTAATGCTTTGATCATCTACTCAGAAAGTTTTAGAATATCTCATCCTGAAAATCTTGCTGAAAAGGGTTACTGTGTCTCCAGAGACAAATTACAGATTTGTTAATCTGCAGTCCATAATCTGCTGTATGACATCTATAAAGCACTAAAAACTTTCTTCCACCAATGACTAAGAGACAATTTAGGTACTTTGAGAATGGTAGGATACTAAAGAGTAGCAGAATATGCTACCTACAAATATATCACTTTGGTATATGGAATATTTTGGGATTGAAAAGAAGCAAACAAGAAAAGCTCTCTGACCTTCCCCTATTTGTGTAAAAGCAGGACATATATTTGTAAGGGTGTCCCCCTTCCCTTTCTATAAGGAATGACAGAAATTAACCACCAGAGAGAACTGTAGACCCCTATCTTCCAGAGACAGCACCAGAGGAATCTTTATAACAAACCTTACTAACTAGCCTTTGTCTTTCATTATTTTCCTCCATGTATTTATCTTCACACAGTTTGCCATTATTTTGCCACTTGGTATTTTTCCTTTCTTTTGTCCCTTCTCTAAAACTGTGTTGTTCTTTTCCTGAGATGCTATGCAAGCCCAAGTTTTAATGATCCCTTTGAGTTACTTATTCTTAAGTGCTCCCATGGATATATGTGATGCATAGTAGATAATTTTGTTTCATTTTTTGTTTGTTAATCTGTCTTTTGTCAGTCAGATTTACAAGGCCCCCTACCAAAATACCAAGAAAGGCAGAGGAAAAATGTTAATTTCCTCTCCTGCAATATAGTTATCACTTGGTACTAATTTCTCTGAAATAATATTTCCAAAGCTGAAACACTGGAATTCCAGAGTTTCAATCACAATGTTCCCTTCTTAGTTGCCCTTCCATTTTCCCTAGTTATACATCATGCTGTCTTCCTGATAATCATAAATTTTGTTCTTTGTACATGAAAGATTTGAGTATGCTTCAGTATTGTCCACTCAAAAGCAAAATGACATCAGAGACTAACATATTGCAGTGTCATTTTGGATGCAATAGCTATGGTTTATCTACTCTTTTGGGGAAAGAGCCGTCCACATAGCTAGTAGAAGGTTAAATTTCCGATTTTATTCTGAAAAATGGTATAAACTTAGCATTGCCTTCACCTGCCCAACCTTTATTTTTACTGATAATATATAGCATTTTTTTTGCTGATTTGTTAACCTCATATGATATAGAAAATTATTGCCTTCTTACATAATCCCGCACTAACACAGCAGTTCAAATCTTGCCACAATAAGGGACATCCTTAATGAAACCATGCCTGTGACTGTCAGTTGGCTCTTTATGAGCTAATTTGCCTCAAGCTGATATTTTGACAAAGAATTTGGCAATCCACACAGTACACATGCTCACTCAAGGGTGTCTACCACCCCTTTTGACTAGTACAATGAGGTTGTCATTGTTAATGAATTTGCATTCCAGTCCATTTTCCTTGGCTACCAGGTTACAATGATGTCACTTAAACCATTCTTGTTATATTAACAATCAGTGGATGTTTTCAGACAGACCTTGTATGTTTGATCTTTGTCCCCTTTTTCTGTCATGGAGCTCCTAAAACCCTTGTAATTTCCTGAGCAAACGGGGTACTAGGAGAATCTTTTGCTCTAATTTTTGAATTTTGACTTCAGTTCCTGACAAAGAGTTCTGAAACTACTTGGGATATCTTAGGAGATATTAGTACTGGTTGTTTTAATGAGGTATCTGTTGATGGGAACCTGGATAGTTTTAGGATGGGGACTCATCACCAGAAAGATTAAGTCATGACTAGAGGATTGGAACTCTCAGGACCACCCACTCCTTGTCTGGGGAAAGAGGGACTAGGAATTGAGTTAATAATTGACCATACCTTCCTGACAAAGTTAGCATATAAATCCCTGACCTATGAGGTGTGGAGAGCTTCCAGACGGTGTACTCTGTCTTCATGGGAATAAATACTTCATTTAGAGCCCTCTGGGAATTTTTCTTTTACCTTCAATCTAAGATGCAACACATATTTTGTTTGTCTGTAACAGAAAAATTTAACACAGATTTATAGTAAATAACAACATTTCTGGCAAATCCTTTAATTTATATTATTATTTAATATAATTGTGTAAAACTAAGCTTGTTTTATTGTTGTTTTTAATTTCAGAGCATCTAATAAGAACTATTTTTGCTTTGTACATTTTACAGGATATCTGCTCTTCTTTTTGGTAATTTCACTGTATAAGTTGCATTGATCAACATGAAGTATTCATACAGAACCAGACTCCTTGACAGATGGCATTTAGGTACATAAAAAATTCATTTATCTCAGAATAGTTCTCACATTTGTAGATTTCTGCAACTAATTCTATAGTTTTACCTTTGTTGAATAAAATATATTTGCAATTTATGGAATTTAAATTAGTCATTGATCTCAAATAAATCTGCTTCTCCATTCAAATATTAATAGACTAAAATAAGAAATGGACTAGAAAAGGAAATAGAAGAAATATACTGGATGGCATGAATTATTTAAATGACCGTTAGAAACACTCTAGTAACTGAGAAAATCTAGAAGGATTAATGCATTATCTTGTTCAGGATTCATTTATATAATAACCAACAACTTACTTTAATTGAATTTCTTAAGGAAAATAAGTCTTTATAAAATTGAAAGTGGAATCTAAATGTCAAGTTCTCCATTTCACACACATTTTTCTTAACCTCTTACTGTGATAACTTCTTACATTGCTCAATTGTTTTCAGAAACAAAACATTTAAAACCTTCATCAAAATACTTCTCTGCTAATTAGAATTTGTTTCCATTATAAGAGAATGGAAACCTTATTGAATCATTCCCAGATACCATTTTTCATGATTTCTTCATTTCTGTCTTTGTAGTAGCAACTTAGTGTTCTTCTATTATAGTATATTTACTAATAAAGAAAAATTACATTCTTACATTTTATAAAATATATTTAGTTCATTTAATTAATTATATTTTTTGCAAAGATGATCTTTTATCCCTTTAATTAGGTGTTAATTATTTCCTTGTACAAGCTAATGTAAAATATGATTTACCATGGTTCAGTATTTTTTGGAATTATTAACATTAATCTAATTTTATAGCACAAACATATTTCCACTTGTTACTTGATTTTTTCTTTTTTATTAAATTTATTGGGGGTAATGTTTGTTGCCAAAATTATACAAGTTTCAGGTGCATAATTCTACAACCCATTATCTGTACAGAGAATTGTGTGTTTACTACCCTTTGTCAAGTTCCCCTTTTTATACTTCTACATTTTAATTAATGTTTTGTACTTTTTACTACTGTATATTCAATATCTAGCACTGTTTGAGAAATGTGGTAAATGTTTAGTATATACATGCTGAATTTACTCACAGATAGCATGTAGAAAAGTAAAAAATATTATTATTTTGCATCAAATTCATTTCAGGTCCTAACCTTCTAAACAGTTTCAGGGGTTGCTGTAGAGAGAGGGAGATAAAAGTTCATGTATGAGTCATGCTTCAATACCAATAAAATTGTTATTCAGATGTTATGCATAGTTAACTGTAGAGATTTTGCTTTAAAAAAGGGTAATTATTTTTATTTTAATTGTTGTTCAAGTAAGTTTTCTGCCTTCCCCCAGCCCATACTCCCAGCCCTCCCCACCTTCCTCCCGTTTCCACCCCCTCATTATTGCCCATGTGTCTTTTCTTGTTTCTGCAAACAAAAAAGGGTAATTTTTAACTTAAATGATCTGGTTAATAAAAAGTAGTCTGTATCATGTCAAGATAAGAAGAAAAAAGAAGGAAAGAAACATTGTTTGAAAAATTAACATTTGAACAAGAGTTTATATACTAAGCTTTTATTTTGTCCATGATGTAAAATCCTCTTGCCCATTTCCCCTTCAAACTTTATTAGAGGATGTATTTTATTTTGTTATTATATACACACATATATTTTATATTCAGTATACATAATGCATATATCAAGTGATGAATCAACTGTCAAAGTACCACTCACCATAAGAGAATGTAAACACTTGCCACAATTACGTTTAAAAAATTATTAGTAGATACTACTAATAATTAAAAAGCAGTTTAAGGTAGAGAGAGAAATGAAGAGAAAACACAGAGTTCTCACAAACTCTGTTGCACACTCACCTTGTAATAGTTGGGAAAGGTCTGACTAAGCACTACATACACTGAAAGCTTACTCATCCTGCAGCCTCGCTGATTAGATCTTCTCAATTCATCCCTTAACTACATAGCGCCTCTTAAGATTGGTTTTGTCTCAGTGTTCTTCCCCACCATGATCTTGACAAATTGGAATTCCTCAGGTAATATTTGTATATATTAACAAAGGCATTCTTCAGATTTAAAACTATTGTTGAGAATAAAAACATGAAGTTTGCTATTCAGGTGTTTCCATCTGCCTGAAATCAGGATACTACCAATCTTTGTACATGACCAAACACTAATATCTTGTGTATGCATACAGTATTTTTAGCAGTTAAGTATTTGAATGCTGAGCATAAATTGGTTGGATATGAATCTAGTTTACTTCCCAGATTAGTTCAAGAAAATTATGAATGTCAATTTGTTCATCCTCAAAATGAAGCTAATAAGATAGAACTTCATGATTCAGTGAATTAATACATGAAAAACACTTGGACACTTACCTAGGATACATCTGGCTTTATGTTGTTTTTAAAATTATAAATTATAAAAAAGCATTTTCTGTATTTTTGTATTTTTTGGCATTTTTGATCTCTTGTAGCTGAGATTTTCAGTGATGAATTTGAATAAGGACATATTTTAAGACATATGACTACAGAGTTATTTTATCCAAGAAAGGAAATTTTTTAAAAAGATATCATACCTGATAAATAGTAATATTTTGAAAATAGTTTGGTTATCTTCAAGTAGTTATTATTTTCCCTACTTTTGTCTTTATATTTATGCTTATCTTGTTTATTATTAGGGATTTGACTTCTTTTTACAATAATTTTCATATTCTGCTCTTGATTTGAAGAAATTTACTAATAAATTGAGAGATTATTAAATGAGTAAATGAATCTAAATTTTATTACTGCATCAACTCACATGAGACTTTCCAGAGAGTTCCTTACTCTTTTCTGATTTGGGGTGACAGATTTTTAACAATTCTCCCTTTTGCTAGCATCCTAATTTTTAAAAATTACTGTCCAAGGAAAACAATGTGAATAGTCAAATATTCTGTGCTAGTAATTTCATGCATTATTTATGTGCATGCTAATTTTGAATATACTATTGTCCCTTTTATATGGTGAAATTAGGATTTTCTTTGGCCATTGCAAAAGTTTTCAATGAAATATTGATTATTTTTGCATAAGACATTTTCAATCCAATAATATGGCATTGTTTTAGACACATGTATTTTCATTCTCTACTAAATTTGCCCGTAAAGCTCTAGAATAAAATAAAATATGAAGAATGATAGGTATCAAATAGGGGTGAATCAATGAAAGACAGGACTTTGTATACAAAGCTGTCAAAAAGAAGACTCTGTAAATAAAATAAGTAACAGCCATTTCCATAGATATAATTTAACTTATTAGTTTTCATTGTATGTTGATATTATAGAGCCATTCTGCTTCAAAAATTTTAACAGTTGTGGAATATATATATGTGTGTGTGCATATGTGTGTATGAATACATAAACAGATTATAAAAGTTCTAATGCCTTGCAAAAATTTAGCAAACAATACTCATTGTATATGCTGAATATTATAAGGTTATGAGGGCATTATTAGAAAATTTAGGTTCAGAATAAAAGGCACCTTTTTGTTTTACTTTGCACAGATTAACATAAAATATTTATGCAAGGGTTGTCCCTTCAAATAGTTTAGGTACCAATACAATATATAAATGATGTATTATAGAATTGTAAACCTGAAATATATACAATTTTATTAACCAATAATTGCTGGGGATATGGGATGGAGGTAAGCTAGTGGGGAGAGGCTAGGGAGTGGAGGAATGGAGCAAAAAGGAAAAAGGACTCATGGACATGGACAACAGTTGCTGAGGGGAGGGGAGTATAAGGGAACTAAATGGTAATGGAAAAATATAATAAAGACAAAAATATAAAAGCCTGTTTTCTTTGAGCATGTGTGTGTGAATACATGCATACACCTGCATCTCTTTTGCATGGAGTGGGGATTTTTGCACAGAGTGAGGAATGCTGAAGAAACAGCATGAAGAACACTATATTAGGAGTCAAAGGTGCTCAGTATAATTCTGGCACTGTCAGTTACAACAATAACAACAACAACAGCTAATATTTGAATGCTTACACTACATCAAGCAACATTCCAAACATTGTATACATATTAAATCAATTAATCCTCATGACTGTTCTATGGTAAGTATTATTGTCACCATTTTACTGATGAGAAAAATTGAAGTACAAAGCAGTTAAGGCACTTGCAAGAGGTCATTCCAGCTAATTATTGGTAGACAGCTGGCTTAACCTCGGGCAGTCTGGTTTACTACATTAACTATTATCTAACACTGTCTCTTGGCTAACTGATTTGCAAGTTGCATCCGTTACCCTTTATGGGCTTTAGTTTTTCCAATTTATGTATCCATATTATTAGCAAACATTGAGTCCCAAACATGTGTAAGACCTGATAGATCAGGAAGAGATGGAAAAGACCATCCACAGAGATGTCCTCCCCTTAATACACACAAGGTACAAAGTGCAAAAGAGACAGGATCCCTATGGAATTGGCAGCTGCAGGGAGGCCTGCAGATTTATTTTTAAAAATCAAAAAATAAATTAAAAATTAAAAAATAAGTAAAATTAAACTTTAAATGTGAATACTGTTAGGGGAACTTTTACAGAAAAGTTATAGGATATTTTTATTAATACATTAATATACCCAATTTCCTAAGACAATGTTTGAAGCTAAGTCTTATGTTTCATTTTCAAAATTTCAGTTCTTTTGAACTTACTTTTTTATTCACAACCACTCAACATCCTAGTGGACGTTGTTGAGAGTTGTCCTCCTTTTATTTTTATTCTTTGTCCAAGGAAACCTTTGTTTTTATGCCTGATTGAACACATTTAATGATTAAATGATAATTCTCTAGGGGGATTAATTATCTTTATAAATTAAAGAGTTTAGGTGATTTGGCACACACTCGATAGCAGCATTAAAAGCAACATGGCAAAATCATACTGTTCTTAGTTCTCTTTGTTTTCTCTGTGATGCATATACACACAGATCCAATGAAACAATTGATCTAGGTAAACAACCTCCCAAAAGAGGACAATAGAGAAATTATTTAGCCCAAAGAGCTATAACCTGTAGGTTAGAAAAGAGTGTATTACTCAGTTTTGGATCAATAGCTTTTTCCAGGTCGCAGGATTAGCTTCAGTAGAGACTTTGTCCTGTAATAAAAAGGCCTTTACTTCTGAAAAGAGTTAATTGACTTGATCAGAATGAAGAATAGATCTTATTCTTGATAGCAAACCGGGGCTAATATATTTTACAATTAGATCAATACCTTTAAAATTTTACCATTTTTCTTCTCCAGTAATTTGCCTTCTTGCACATATTAGATGACAAACATGCAACAATTTCTTCCAAGAAAAAATAAAATACAAATATGTATTAAAATAACAGAAATTAACATAACTATAAAGAAGAATGTCAAATTAATGTGTTGATCAAAGAATGCCCTTTCTCTTCTAAAATCGCTGATGGTTTGTTCAATAAGACAAATTATAATAACAAGCAAATTATTTTAAATCATGTCTAACTTGCACAGGCTGTATTAAAAACCAAGCTCATATGCTTTGTTTCAGGGAAAAAATAACCATTTTATGGAAATACATTTAAAAACATTCTATAGATACTTAACTCTATCTTATGTAGAGACAAGGGTTTAATATCACCTTCTCTCTGAGGACAAATAGGGGGTAATCAAAAAGCAAATCCACAATATTAATTATGTACTAGGAAAAGTATAAAACTGTGTTTTAAAGTGTTTCTAATAACAAAGGAAAATAAACTTTATAAAACATTGAAACTATAACAAAAGGAAAAATTATAAAGATTGTTCCTTAATGAAGAAAGGGAAGATGAAAAATAATAATCATAAAGGAATTATCCTATATGAGCATTAAATAATCCATGTTTTTTACTGTGTCAAGGGGTGGGAAATATTATTTTAGGCAAAAGAAGTTTTAAGTGTAAATTTATAAAATTATGAACCTTCACAATATATTTTGATTACCCAAAGTATTCATCATTGCTACATTTTAATGTTTGCAGAAGTAAGGCTACTTGCAGACTCGGGCTTCTTTGCTCATGTTATGTATTTTGGAGCACTGAATGCAGTCTTGGAAAGCTCTCATTTTTGTTTCTTAATCTCTTTCTCCTTGTATCTCTCAGTGCATCTTGTACCATGAATTTAAATGTCATCTCTATATTAAATTCATTCCTACCGCTCACTTCACCAATAAACTCATAACCCTAAACCACTTGACCAATTTTTTCCATCTGGATCCCTAGAAAGAATCTCAAGGAGAATATATTCAAAATATAGTTTTCTATTTTTCCCTAGGTTGCCCTACCCCAGTTACAGGAACTTCTACTTATCCACTTGCTCTGCAAAGTCTAAGTCATTTGGGGCTTTATTTTTCCTTTCACCATTCATGTACAAGTAGTCTTCAAGTGGTTATTTTACATGTCCTACATTATCTGATTATTACAGATTCAAGGAAACTTTGCAAGCTAGAAGGGACTAGCAAAAAGTACTAGAAGTGCTGATAAACAAGGAACTAAAGCCTGGATAACTCTGTCCAGCAAAGCTATCGTGTAGAATTGAAGGGCAGATAAAGTGCTTCCCAGACAAGGTAAAGCTAAAGGAGTTCATCATCACCAAGCAATTATTATATGAAATGTTAAAGGGATTTATTTAAGAAAAAGAAGATCAAAACTATGAACTTTAAAATGGTGATAAATTCACAACCATCAACAGTTGAATCTGGAAAAAAAACAAACTAAACAAAAAAGCAAAAACAGAAACAGAATCATAGAAATGAGATCATTTGGAGAGTTATTAGTTGGGAGGGGAAAATGAGAGAGTGAGGGGAAAGGTGCAGGAATTAAGTACAAATTGATAGTTACAGAATAGACGGGGATATTAAGAACAGTATAGGGAATGGAAAAGCGAAAGAGCTTATATGCATGACATGTGGACATGAACTAAGGAGTAGGATTGATGAGGGGAAAAGGGCGCACTGTGGATGGGGACAAACAGGGAAATTTGGGACAGCTGTAATAACATAATCAAAAAATATATTTTAAACAAGAAAAAGAAAAAAAATTAGCGTAAGTACCCAGCTTTTCTTGTATCATCATTTATTATTATATCTTTTCCTTTACTCTTATTATACTTTCTGAGTCTATATTTAAGGTGAGTTTCTTATATAAAATAAATAGTTTGGTCTTATTTTTATACATTTTGTTTACCTTTGTCTTTTATTTGTTATATTTGGATGTTTTACATTTAAAATGATTATAGACATAACGAAATTAATGTCTACCATACTTTCTGCTGTAATTTTTCTTTGTTTGTTCCTCCCTGCCTTCCACCTGTTCTTTATTAGATTGCTTTATTGGTTGTCCCAGAGTTTACAACACACATTTATGATTAATTCACATTTATTTATCTTTACATAATCCTATAGCCCTTCTAGGGTAATGCACATAGATACCTTATAACCAAGGATACTTAATTCTTCTCTCCTGACTACTATGTTAGTTCTTAATTCATTTTGCTTATCTATATGTTGTAATAACCTCAAACATTGTACCTATAATTACTTTTAAAAAGTTATACATTAAATCAGTTGAGAATAGAAAAATACAAGATTTTACTTTACCTTCAGTTTACATTTACTGATGTTCTTCATTTATCTTTATAAATTGGTGTTTCCGACCTATATAATTTTCCTTCCTCCTGAAGAACTTCTTACAACACTTCTTGAATGGCAGTTCTGCTGACAAGTCACTCGATTTTGTTCACTGAAAAAGTCTTTCTTTCCATTTCACATTTGAATAATAATTTCTCTCAATGTAGAATGTGGAATTTGTAATTTTGTTCCCTTTATACCTTAAATATTTCACTTCACTCTTATCCTACTGATGTATTTCTGATGATAAGTATGTCCTAATTTCTAATACTGTTCCTCTCTAAGAGGCCCCCACCTAGATTCTTTGAAGATTTTCTTTTTCTCTATAGTTTTCTGCAGCATATATATAATATAACTAAGTTCATATTTTATGATTTGAACTTTCTTGGTATTTTCTAAGTTATCTAGGTCTGTGGTATGGCCACTGTCATTAATTTTGGAAATTTCGAGTCATTATTTCAAACATTTCTCTACTCTATCTCTGGTATTTTACTATGCATATAATACAATTTTCAAAAGTGTATCTCAGCTCTCAGAACTTTGTATTATGGTAAGGATTTATCATTCATTCTTTAACTTTAATTTTAGTTTGGGAGGTTTCTATTGACAAGATTCAAGTCCACTGATATTTTTCCTCACCTGTGTTCAACGTATTGATGAGTCCATCAAAGACATTCTTCATTTCTGTTACAGTGCTTTTATTATAACATTTCCACTTGATTTTTTCTTAGTTTCCATTTCTCTGATTATATTACCCATTTATTCTTTCTAGTTATTCACTTTTTCATCAACACTTTAACATACATTATATTCCCTGTCTGCAAATTCTACCATATTTGACATATGAGTCTTACTTGGATGCTTACTTTGTCTCTTAGACTGTTCTTTCTCTTGTCTTTTAGCATGCCTTATAACTCTTTGTCAAAATCCAGACATTACATATTGGGGATAGACAATGAATTAAATAGGACTTTAGTGTAAATCAATAGATACATTTTATTTGGGGGAAGATTTTACTTACTTTTAAAGAGGGGAAAGAAGCATCAATGTGTGGTTGCCTATTGAATGACCCCCTTACTGGGGACCTGGTCCACAACCCAGGCATGTGTCCTGACTGGGAATTGAATCTGCGATGGTTTGGTTCACAGTACCGTGCTCAGTCCACTGAGCCACGCCATCCATAGCAAATCTCTAGATATAGTTTAATCTGGCTAGGAGACACAGGATATTTAGATGAGGCTAGCGTGGGAGAAATGCTCTTCCCTGAGATGGGGTGAGTCTCTGGTGAAGTCACTTTCACTGTAGAATCACCTTTCATGGAGACTGCCCTGAATTTGTTTTATAATGGTTATATTTCCCTTCCACCTTCCCAAGCCACAAAGGGATCTTTCTCACTCTTCACCATGAGAACATGCTGAGGGTTCTGGAAATCAAACACAAAATTAAAAAAAAAAAAGTTTTGGGCTCCAATAAGTCTCCACTCCGCTTACTCTAGCCCGTATCAGTCCTCATCAATTTGTCAGAACTACCGTTTGAGTGTTCCTACCAGCTGATGGCTCCAATAGCTTTTGCTCTAGGTAAGCGGAGCTCAGATGTTATTTCTGTAGTCTCCTGCCTCCAGATTTTGGGGTAGTGGTTTGCATATCAACCTCAGTTTTCTGATGGGTCCAAGAAAGAATTGATTTTCAGTTTGTTCCGTTTTCTTCTTGTTGTAAGGTTGGAAGTGACAACTTCAAACTTTTTTATGTGGCACAACTGAATCTTGAACTCTAAAAACTTTGTTGTTTTAATTTTCATATTTAGACCCTCAATCATCTGGATTTATTTTGTTTATAAGATAATTTATAACTAAGTTTATTTTTTTATTTTTTTATTTTATTTATTTTATCTTTAGAAGGGAAAGGAAGGAGAGAGGGGGAGAAATACCAATGTGTGGTTGCCTCTCATGCGTCCCTTACTGGGAACTGGCCCACGACCCAGGCATGTGCCCTAACTGGGAATCGAACCGTGATCGTTTGGTTCACATGCCCGCACTCAATACACTGACCTACACCAGCCAGGTGTAAATAAATTTAAACAACTAAATTTATTTTTTAATAAATATATCCAAATGACCTAGCAATATTCCTCATTACAATGTAGGATATAAGTCAGAATTACACGTAAGTGTGACCTTGTTTTTTGTATCTGTTCTGATGATCTAACCAATAGCCTACTGCCTTAATTGCTGCAGTTTTAAAATAAGTCTTGGAAAACAAAAGGCCTCCCAGTGTTCTTACACCACCTGTACAGAAAGAGGAGGCAGAGTAATCCCACCCCATATACACCTCAGCCCACCAGGCCCTTTGCCTGGTCTGTATTGTGAATGGGGGGACATGGAGAAAAAAAAATAAGTCTTGACAAGTTGCCATATTACTCCTTTTCTTAGTTTCTTCTCATGTCACAATCATTTTGGCTACATTAATCATTTATATTCTCATACAAATTTATAGCTCTCATGTCAGTGATGGAACTTTGATGCTAATTGTTTTGATTATTTTAGAGCGATTTAGCTGCCACTGTAAAATAATCTTTTAAAAGTCATTCTATAGTTCTATTAGGCAAGCTGCTTGAGAGTGTTGGGGAATTTGTTACAACTAGACAGCTCTGTGAGCCTGAGTCAATAGCTGGGCTTCAGTTATTGTAAAATCAGTTATTTGTTCAGAAGCAAGGCCTGTGGGAACTTATAACATTGACCAAGACATCCTGTAAGACCACAGTCTGTAATTTTGGCTGAAATATTGAGGGGAAGTAAGGTGCTTGCCACAGGGCCATTAAGATTTACATCTAACTCAGAACTAAGTCATAGGGCCAGTTCTAAAGTTTCTATCCCTTGCAATTACTTCTGGGGACATTTTATTCGTTAAACTTTATTTAGAGAACTAGAAATATATTATGGATATTATAGTCTCACTAGGATTAGATTTTACTGAATTCTGGGAACTGGTAAGGAAGTTCTTGTCAGCCTGTTGTCTGGTTCTTAGTATGGTAGGTAGAGCAGAAAGACCTAATTACTTACTGTTCTGGGTTACAATGAAGAGTTTCCCTGTAGAAGATAGAGGAATGGGTGTAAAGATTTCAGTGCCTCCTGAATGTTGTATTGCAGATGATGAAATAAGAGTAGCACAAATGGGTGACCTCTTGAAATTAAACAAGAATAGGGTGGAGAGATAATAATGATGTAACAAATTTTAACTCATATCCTGCAAGGTCTTTATTAGTTCCTTAGTCTTCCTGGAACTAGTCCTTCCAAATTGAAGAACACAGGGCATAGTATTTTTCTTCTCACATGAGGAGATAGGAGAGTTTCCAAAGTTCAGGAAAAAAATGACACCTATAATACAATGTTAATATTAATTAATCCAATAGATAAGATAATGTAATAATATCACTGTATCAAACAATAACCATCCTCATTAAAGCTGTGAACTACTGGTAAAGGTAGGTATGTATGTAGGTAGGTAGATTTGCTGGCAAGCAGATAGATGTCAGGTCATAATTAATATGTTTCCTAATATATAGAAGACTATTAAGTGTATGAGTACCTAGTAACATGCCACCAAGCTTCAGCTCATTGTTAGCAGATTTTAATGTATAATTTTCATGCTTTTGTAAGAAAAGAATGCATTTCTGCTTTTATACCTTCTGGTAGATTTTGTAGCAGTAGGGAAGCCACCTAAAAATCTTTGGATTTAGTACTTCAAAGACAGTACCCAGTGGCTGTCAAGGCCTGACTGTCACAATTATTTTTGTCATTACAATTTCTTGCAAAACTGATATTGTGACATCGAAGGTTGCTGGCAATGCAAAATGTTGTTATTTTCTTGTTGTTTCTGACTACTTTGAAAATACTTGACAATCACAAGATGAAAGGGAATCATCATCTTTTGGACTGGTGAAAAGCAGTAAAGTAAGAAAGAAAATAGGTACTCAAAAGAATTCTCCCTTTTTTTAAGTTGAGAAAACAAACAAAAAATCATTATTTCTCATTATGCAATCAAATATACCAAAATTTACTTCAAGCTCAAATTAAATTTTTGTTATCTTAGAAGGAGTTTTCAAGCTTAAAAGATTACATTAAAAGACAGGTAGCTTGAGAAATTTTCACATGATTTCAAATAGTCTAAGAATTGGCTTTTTTGTTTAATTATATTTTTTCGTCATTTTTTAAAATTAAGAGTTTAGATGATGCTATATTGTGATTATATACAAGCTACCCTTTCCTGCATATGGTTACAGGTAATTTGAACCGTATGCGCAAAATAAAGTATAAAGAAGATTAACAAAGTTCACCAGAAGGAAGATATATCAATAAAAAGCTTTATAATTTTATTCTGTGTTCAAATATTATAAGGATATGCTTTTGTTTTTGTTTTGATATGTAAACTTTGGACAGCACAAATTATCAAAGACATGGCTGATAAACTACAGTCAAGGCTAAGCTGTTAAAATCTTTTTTTTTTTCTCTTTTTTTACTGCTGTTCAAGTGCAGTTGTTCCATTTTCCCACCACCACCTTCCTCCACCTCAGCCATCCCCAACTCCCACCCTCCATGCTTCTCCTCTTTGGCTTTGCACATGGGTTCTTTTCTGTTCATAACTACAGTGCACTACACTTCATCATTTATATCATTGACTTTACTGTGCCAGAAACTTGAATTTGCTTCAAGCATGATTGCTTCCTATACCATTGCCATTTGTTTGCCTATACCAAACAAATACCTGTTTGCCAGGTATTTTACCTATGCAACTTTCTTCAACAGGGACTGTTAACAGTCTAAGTATTACTTTCTTGTGACTCATCTGTTTTCCCCTCTCCTTCTGTCCCCTTTTTTCATCACCAACTCTTGACTTTGGATTCCTCTGGTTGGCTGATACTTAGTCATATGCTTCTTCACTAAGATTTTGGGACAGTGGGAAAATAAGCATATCAGAGAGATGCCAAATTATAACAGACCAATGAATAAAATTTCTTCCAAATTTAAAGCATTCAAATCTCTTGGAAGAAAATACATAAAGATGTCTATTTTAAATGGCATAGCTGCAAAAGCAACTGCCATACCTCTATTTATGTTTTGTGGTTGGTTTTGGTATTGGTATTGATCGTAGCTATGATGGTATTTGGACATATGATTGATTTGGCTTTATCTACTTTGTTTTCAATCCACTGAGGTTGGGTCTAGGTTTGTTACAATATGAGTAATTCAGTTTTATTATTAGGAAATACAGAGATATAGATGCAACCATTGAAAACCTTTCCTACTGAGTACTATGGCAATAGCTTTCATCCTATTTTTATTAGAAGTGTAGCAACTTGCAATATAACATGTATTCAGTCTCCGGCCAAGTTCAACTTCATGTCTTATTACACATGAAGCTTTATTTCAATCCTAGTTATGAACCTTCAAATGTAGTACTTTTGCCAAATTCAGCCCAAAATTTCTAATGAGATCATAAGTTTCATGGCATGCTGTGGAGTCCATTCCTCCAAAAAGTATGAAAAATACATGCTATTCTATAATTCCATACCCCTTAAAAATGTGTGTTTACTGTAAGATCCTAAAGCCTTGTTTCCCATTTATCTTTAAGTTGTTACTGTGTCTTCAGAACATTCTATATACAAAAAAGAATATACTTTTGGATTATGTTTTTATTTCCTTCAACTGGTTTAAAATAATAGCTCAGGAAACATCTGTTGAAGAAAATCTGACATTTCAAAGGAGACTTAAACAAACAAATACTGGATTGCTATAAAATGACAAAACTCTAGAGCAAGTCTGCATTACCATCCTTTTATTTAGTATAAAGGACATATTTTTGCCATCTATGGACATGTAATTAATAAAGAAGGACCAAGTATAGAAAAATAATCATTTGTTCTTTTAGATTCCATACATAATTTAATTTCTGTTTGAGTAGCTATTGTTTAAAGCCTGCTTACTATATGTATGTAAATGAGAGACAAAGATAAATTTTACTTGTCTCATTTGATTCTAAATAACAATGTTTATAGCTGAAAATCTGGTTGTCAGTTATTTAGCTTACAGATTTGTTGTATCAAATGAGAAAATGCATTTGCAAACACATTGTAAACTTTGAAACATTTCAATAAATACTTGGTGTTACTGTTTTCAAATATTAAAGCAAATGACCTAGAGGAAGCAAACACATATAATTAAGAAAACACATGGCAGCTTTTGAGCAAAATGGTGTTCCCACCTGCTTTTTGCATTTTTATTTTCACAGATTGCTAATTTTTAATAAAATAACATTGACAGTGTGGATTCTCCAGCTAGTTATTAAGCAAATGCCATCATCTCATATTGATCAAAAGAGACTGTTAAACTTACTAAAGCAAAGCAAAACAAAGAATTACATTTATGCTGGCAGCTTGTGGTTTTCACACAAAATCTGACTATTTTATATTATCCTTAGGATAAAAAACAAAGCAGCAATATTGGGCATGAAGTCCATGCACCCTGAAATATGTAAAATATTTTCCTGGACATTTAAAGTGGGGTTAATGCTGAGGAATATATTATATTAAATATCCTGTCATCTTTGAATATCCCCCAAACAGGAGGTGAGAATATTGCTTATTGGCCACTTAATTATCTGCAACGTATATGCAAATACTCAGAGTTTGATGTTCTTTACACTTCACCTCTAACCACCACATTAGTAATTCATGAATCTGTTAATGTTTCTGTGGCATTCAGAGAGCAGGGAAAAATTAAGCAATAATGACTTCAAAGGTGGAAGAACCAGAAAATAATTCTTTACCTTTGAGGTCATTTTTACAGTTTGAACACAAATTATATGAGTGCACTTCACTGGTTTCAGCATTTGCAACGAATTGCTAATGAACAGAGAGGTTATTTAGGAAATGGAGTGCAGGAGGTGGATATAGATAGAACACTGAATTGATTCCAAATATAAAAAGAAACATGTTTATTGCTTTTAAATGGCCTCAAATGTAAAATCCACAGATAAAAGAGATTGTCAGAAAATCTAGGAAATGCACCAGAGTTGTTCAATCAGCATGAATGCTGAATCAACTCCAGGTGCTTGCTTTTCCTGACTCTTACTTGGCTCAATGGGAAACCACAAGGGATGACATATAAAAGCTTCTTTGCTCTATAGAATAGTATTTTTGAAAATGCAGTCATACAAGAAAAATGACACCCTCCTTAGAACTGCTTAAACGCAATTTTTCTCTAGCTGACTAAATTATATATTGATACACATTATCATTGAGTTAAAAATATTAAAAATGTCCATTAAAGCAAATTGGCTGTCTTAACTAAAATTTCAAAGTAATAACAATTATAAGAGAAATATCAATTTACAAAGTATCCAGTGTTTTAAAGTTTTGGAAGTCATTATGCAAAATATTAAAGTGCTAAATGCAAAAATTAAAAATGATATATTTCTAAAATACTCTGGATTATTTATTATAATGTTCCCCAGCAATCTGATATAGATTTAATTAATATACATCATTGTAATGTGCTTCATTAGCTACATTGTAATGTCACATAATAAAATATTGTAGATTGTCAAATACACAAGGTCTAGGGAACAGGTGTTTTCAATGGATTATAATCATGTTTCAGTCTTCCAAAATATCAAATGATATTGTAAAATAATAATAAATCATTAACTTATTTTTCATGGTTTATCTAATACTGTCTGATAATTACTGCAACCCAATAAAAACCAACACACTGTAATGCATTTAGATTTAAATCAGATTTAATATCAACCAATCTGATTGGTTGATATTTTAATATGACTAATATGATATGTAAGGAAATCTTTAATTAAGATTGCTTAAAGTCAACTATACTCAAAAATATGTCCTGTAATCATTAAAACAAAAATATGTTTCATACATAGGCATCTTTAAAAAATTGAACTGCATTAGGAGGTGCATATGTGTACTAAATGTTATTCACTGCTGCAAATACTACTAAATAGTTTTTCAAGTTGAACAAACTAAACGTCAAAACCTTTTTCAGGTATCCTACAATAAACTGTTCTTTGATTATACTATGCATTAACTACAAATAAGGACAAGCTCTTACATTGCTATAGTGTAACCACGAAAACCAGACGTTTAACAATGAGGCATCAATGCCATGTAATCCTCAAGCCCCATTAAAGCAATTGTGTCAATAATTTTCTGTGTAGCTGGAGTTTCTTTGTTTTAAATTTAATCTTTACTGTAGTTTTCTATTACCACATAGTCCTTTTATATCCCTCTCCCCTCAACGGTCACCACACTGTTGTCCATGTCCATGAGTCCTTCTATCTTTTTGCTCAATCTCTCCACCCCTAACCTCCCTCCACCCCTGCCACTAGCTGACATCCTGCTCTCCATCTATGAGTCTGTCCCCATTTTCCCTGTTAGTTAGGAGTATCACTCATTTTGTTTGGCAGTCATCTGTTTATTCTTCCTCAGTTTTGAACATTTTCTTCATCTTTCCTTAACTTACATGTTTCCGATATTCTTAATGATTACAAGCCAGGTATTTTTTAATTTATTCCTACATTTGGGTGTACTTGATATTTTCATATGATTTCAGGTTATATAGTCTAGGCAAAATATCACAGAAAAACATTCTACCCCTCTCACTGCATCCCATGAAGTATTACCCAGTGTAGATTTGTCCCACTACCTGTAATATCCAATTTTAATATTTTCAAATGTTAAAATTTGAGCAGGTTATATTGTCCTATGATGGAATAGAGAAGTAAAGAGTTTTAATTAATTATTTGATTAAATAAAGTGCTGGTTATTTAGCAAACCTGTTGACCATGAAGGCACAGGTACTGTGTCTCCAGGACCAGTGATTTATATTCTAAATAATATTCAACCCAAACTTTTTGAGGACAGCTGACTTTCATTTAACTCAGGGAAAATGTTTTAATTACAGTTTATAATCACCTTAATTAAAGGGGCAGCTTTCAGAAGGATACACTGAAAAGAGGAAATGACTATGGTTCAGATTTTTTTAAGACAATACAACGGTTTTTCAATAATTGAAAGTATTCCTCCACAATATATCATTCATTGTAATATTTGCCTTAGAAAATATTGCAGGCTTTGTCAGTTCCTCCACGAAAGTCAGAAAATATAATTGTCAGCTGTCACTGGCTGATGTGGCTCAGTGGATTGATCTCTGGCCTGAGAACCAAAGCGTTGCCAGTTCAATTTCCAGTCATGACACATGAGTGGGTTGCGTAGGTCAGGTCCCCAAGAGGGGGCGCGCAAGAGGCAACCGCACATTGATGTTGCTCTCCCTATCTTTCTCCTTCCCTTTCCCTCTTTATAAAAATAAATAAATAAAAAGAAAGAAAGTATAATTGCCATCTATATTCAATATAGTTGCTCAAAGCACTGCAGTGTACGTGTCTGCATGTGTGTTTTCTATGATGAAAAATAAATTTAAGAAGTGGGGATAACTTTTTGGTTCTTCCCATTATACCACATGGTATAAGTAGGATTGAAATGCCAGAGTATAGACTAATGAGAGAGATTCTGAAAGGTGAAAAATGCTACAGTGCCATCATCTGCCCTGTGCTACTTTGTCTAAAACAAGTTACTGAGACGTCTTTCAAATATTGTTATTCAAACTGAAAACAAATATCGAATCTACTCAGATCTTCACAGAAATTGATCGTGGGATTATTGAGTAAGTTTAAATCAGTTGTGGTACTATCTCCATCCTCAGACCTCTTTGCAAAACTCTTGATTTTTACATTTAAGTGCCTACTAAAAATCTTTCTAGCACCTCAACATTAAATTTTCCTGAATTAAAAGTTTGATTGGATTTTAAATTACTAGCACTACCAACTGTGGTCCTTCGGCGGGGTGCCTCATCTTCATAAATGGAGTGAAGATTTTCTGTTGTTCATTGTCCTTGAATTATCCCATTGAATGACTCTCATAGACTCTCCACTCTAAGTAATCTATCACCAATGATGGCTGTACTTCAAAATGTATCTGTGTTTGGGTTATTCCTCACTGTATTTCCACCTTATTTTCCATAAGAATTAAAGCAACAAGTATAAAAAAGACTTACAGAGCTTTGTTGTACAATTAATTATTTAAAAAAAAAAAACATTGTGACTTTAGACTTTAAAATGGAAACATGTTATGATTTTCTTTTTCTAAATATATATTCACCTTTAAAAGGTAATTTGCTCTTATCTAAAGAGGGGCTTTTTGAATCATATGGACATTGAGAATAAGCTCAGTATTATTGAGGGGGATTTTACTTTTGGCTCCCCAATTGCATCTTGAAAGATGAGGATATCAGCAGGTGTCCTGTGCGGCACTCACAGTAGGCCTTGACCTTCCATGGTATGGGTAGAAAAGAGTAATATCAGCAGAGAAGGGACACTGAAGTTCAGTGTGACACTTTTCCTTAACCTATGAGGTAGAAACAGATAACTATCCACAAAAATGTTGAATCTATATATCAAGTTGTTAACAACTGACTTCTTGGCAGTATTTGGTCTTTCTATCTATGAATATAGAATATCTCCCCACTTGTTTCATTTTTCTTTTATTTCTTTTATCATAGTGATGCAGCTTTTCTCATTTAGATCTTTACATATTTTACTAGATTTATGCCTAAGAATTCACTGTCTTGTGATCTTAGCCAATTTTTGATATTTCTGATTTTTAACTTTTGCCTACCCTCATTCCATCTGTTCTTCCTTGAAAATCTCAGGCATTTTAACTAGTTCAAATGCTGATATCTCAGAAATCTTAAATTTGGATTATAGTACTCACATGTAACCTCCAGAAAATAGTAATAAGGATATTAATTATTCTTTATATAACTTATAACTATGTGAGTACATATATGCACCAGACATTCTTACATCATTTTACTTAAATTGCTTGTCTTTACATTAACTAAATCACAGATAATGGAGTCCAGATATTTTGGACACTATGTCCAAAGTTAGCTAACTATTAAGCATAAGATTTAAGAGGATTTATCCAGTAAATAAATCTGGAACAACTACATATTGGATGTCTCATTTTGTATATTCCACAAGCACCAAAGGAAAGAAGCTTAATCCATAAACTGAAGATATTTCTCTCGTAATTTTTCACTTTTAAGCTTTTTATTTATTGATTTGAGAGAGAAAGAGAGAGAGAGATCAATTTATTGTTCCACTTGTTGATGCATTCATCCACCGATTCTTGCCTGTGCCCTGACTGGGGATCGAACCTGAAAATCTGGCATACCAGGGCAACGCTCACCAGCTGAGCCATGGCTCTACTGCAGTTTTTATACATATTGCCTTACTTCTTAGGGCTGAGCCAAGATTTTTATACTATTCATCAGTAATATAAAAGTTGAAGCTTAGGGAGACACACATAAATAAAGAAAATTAGGTAAATATGGTATCTTTATGTAATTTAAGATTTTTTCTATGCTATAATAATGACATGCTAAAATTTACAGGAAGACTATGACATAAAAGAAATGGAATAAAATGTGAAACATGTCATTACATATATAAACATAGTATGGAGTAAAATGAATGACAATGACACAGAAGTTAATTGTATTTTTAACTCCATGTGATATATTATAACAAATGAATTTAAAATAAAATTTAAATTAAAAAAGATAAATCACAGATGGTCTTGTAAAAACTATAATAAAATTACAATCTCTGGTTTAGAGTTATGTGTTATATTTGATTAGGATGGTTTAGAAAGATAAACATTAGAACTGAAATAACAAATAGTTGTGGGCAGATTAATGTCCCTGCCCAAGATGTCAAGTCTTAAGGAACTCACATGGCAAAAGGAACTTTGCAGATGTGATTTAAGTCAAGGACCTTGATGGGGGTGATTATTCTAGAGTATCAATGTGGGTCTGATCTAATTGCATGGATCATTAAAGGGGGGGCAACAGATGAGGATATTACTGTGACAGAATGGTTACAGAGGAAACATTGCTTGATGAAAAAATGCAGGTAGCTCAATTTGTTAGAGCATCACCCCCATGGCACCACAGTTATGGGTCTGATCAATTTTCCATCAGGGCACATATAAGTGTCCACCAAAAAATGCATAAATAAATGAAACAACTCTTTCTCGCTCTTTCTCTATCTCTCCCTTTCTCTGTCTCTCTAAAATCAATAAATATTTTCAATTACATACAATAAAGAAAGGAAGAATGAATGAATGAATGAATGAATGAGCAAATTCAGGTAGCCTCTAGAGTCTGGGAAAGGCAAGGAAATAAATGCCTGCCTAGAGTCTCCTGGTAAGTTAAATTTAGCCATGTGAGGCCTGTGTCACTCTTCTGATCTATAAGGACTGTAAGATAATAAGTGCTTTGTTTTTTGTGTGTAGTAAATTGCTTCAGCATCGGTGGGAAACTGATACACAAAAGCTCCAAGTTAATAAATGGACATTACTAAAAAGAATGTTACAACAAAATTAAGAGGTAAAATGTAGATTTTTTGGCAAAGAAAACCTTAGGAAAATAATGCTGTATAACACTTTATTGTATTAAAAATTATTTCGTGCATATAGCTTTTTTCACTGGATCTTTGTTTTACTCGGTGATTCATTCCACTCATTTAGAAAAATGACTGGTACTTATTAGATATTCAATAACTAATGAATGAGTGAATTGAGTGAGGACAATGTCTGCTTATCAAATTGGAAAATATTCAATATAAAGTTAATGAAATAGAAAGGATATTGCAAGGATTTTTGAGTCAGAAAAAACATAGCTTCAATTTCTGTTTTTTCAGCTTATTAGCTATATGTCTTTGAACTTTCTCCAATCTTTAGTCTCAGCTTCATCATCTAGTAATGCAGTAACCACTTTTTACCAGAAATAGGTGATGCCTAAATATATATACGTCATAATGTCTTGCTTGCATCATGCTCAGTATATTTTATCAATAATCATTACTATATTTGCTTTATATAAAAACATTACTCACTTTTAAAAAACTGAGAAAATAATTGAATTTAGTCCATGATTTATTTGGATTCTGAGCCTTATGAAAAATACTGAGTGATTTAATATTCTTAAATTCTTGAGAGCATGCATGATTAATTTTAATAAGTTTACTCATGTTTTATTGAGAAGATGCTGTTGAACACAATACCTCAAATTGCTTCATTTCTGTTCATTCTTTTTAAAAGGGTGTTCTAATTTTGCTTAAGAATAAATGTTAAGTTTCATTTTTATGTTTTACCATAGATATCATTGGGTACATATTAACCAAGTTACTTTGTCATAACTTTCAGGAACATACCTATTCTGCATTATTCACTTTTTATTTCTCTAAGAATATGTCCTAACATTAAACACACATTTATATATCACACAATCCCATACACACACACATGAACACAGATATATGTAATAATAAAAATAATGAGAGAATTAAATTAAAAACATTCTTTTCTATATCATCCAACATCACATCGTGGTGGCATAACTTGACAATTGAATGAATGCTATTAAAATTGCCATGGTAGCTATGGGAAGGTGACAAAAATAAATTTAACTGGGTGGCAAGAAGGAGAACAGGGGAAAAATATTCTCTTGAAAGAAAGCCTGAAGTAGCATGACAAAACAGTTTGGGATGGAGGAAATGAAACTGATCCTGACGTTCATGGGAGAGAACAAACACTATTGCAAGGAGCAGAGTCCCTCATATGAACAAAGCCATGGTGTTGGCCATAAATAAAACATAAGCTTGAGGTGCAATAGAGGGATGTTATATGTGTTATGGTCTAATTTCAATTGCTGATAAAGTTAGAATAATAATAGTAATTTTCTTAATTTCCTCAATTTTTAACTAAAAATAAATATTCTCAAAGAAACCTGGAAGGCTACAGGACACAAACATTTTATGGGATTCAATGCATTTTACTATTTTGCTATATTTTCATATCTTTCTCTCCTTGTCTCTCTCTCTCTCTCTGTCCTTTTTCACTGTTCTATATACAAGGTGGGACAACAGTAGGTCTAAAGTTGTGAACACACAACATGGAGTTTATTCTTACATTATTATTTATTAAAGATTACATTATTTTTATACAAACAATAGTAGGTTTATGTAAATCTACTCTTGCCCCACACTGTACTTATGTATGATTAAACTAAATGACTTGAAAGGCATTTGCAGGCATCAATGACACTTCATACTTAAATAACTTATCATGAAATTCATAAGGGCATTGATATCATTGACTTACAGATGCACAATATAATCATGTCTAAGGAAATTAATAATATCTTATCAGCTACTTTCCTGTCCAATGAAAATTTCTCCTTCCTCCCAAAATGATGTTTGAAGTATTTAATCAAGATTAATGAATTTATTTGTAAGGAATTTTTTTCATCATATCAAATCAGATATAATAACCCCCATGTATATTTTTCTCTGGATATTGACTTTTAAGATGGAGAGCAGGATGACAGCCAGTTGGTAGGGGTAGGTTAAGGAGTGGAGGGATTGAGCAAAAAGGATAAAGGACTCATGGACATTGACAACAGTTTGGTGATTGCTGTGGAGGGGGGGAGTATAAGGGAACTAAATGATAATGGAAAAAATACAGTAAAGTTAAAGAAAAAGTTCACTTACAGCATATCTCATTGTTTCCTCATGCTGTCATTTAATTTATTATATAATATCACTTGTAATCTACATTAAAATGTCAGAAGGTAAGTAGCTTCAGATTAATCTTAGCTGATTATTCATATTTTCTTTTAGAAGGAAAAGATGATCATTATATTTGTATTAAGAAAAATCACTTTGAACAATTCATCAAGGTAATACCTACCAGATCTTTACAGTGTATAGGTATATTTTTTCTTTTGTGGGTAGTTAAATAATGAACGGGGAGAAGCTTTTAGATAGCATAACCATATGACCATTTCTCTCTAATTAGATTTAACTTGTAACTGTGTGAATTGTTTAATAGAAATATGATCACTGGCTGGTGTCGCTCAGTGGACTGAGCACAGGCCTGTGAGCCAGAGGCTCACTGGTTGGATTCCCAGTCAAGACACATGCCTGGGCTGCAGGCCAGGTCCCCAGTAGGGGACACATGAGAGGCAACCACACATTGATGTTTCTCTTCCTCTCTTTCTCTCTCCCTTCCCTTCTCTCTAAAAATAAATGAAATCTTAAAAAAAAAGAAAAGAAATAAGATCACCATTTCATAATGCTCTTTTCATTATAGGAACTACATCAAGAACACACTATAAATGATTGTGCCTGCATGTGTGTTTTTAATACAAAGTGTGGCAACATAGAGAATTCCATGGCTATAGCAAGTTCTCCAGGTTATTTAAATTATGGAAAAGATTCTTTAGTACAATACTTTTATAGGTTAAAATAAAGGCCCATATATTTTTGTCAATGTGACTTATTAGCATCTAACATCAACATTTCTTAGTTTGTCTTTATTTCAAGGTTTATCTTCATTGTTATAAATATCTCTTGACTCTGTGACACCATCAATGTCCTGCCACCTTATATGAATAAGTATAACAGGAAATATAAGCAAAAAGCCATAAAAATAATGATTTATGAGAAAGGGAGAGAAAAAGAGAGAGAGTGTGTGTGCTGGTTTCTGTTAGAAGACAATTGCATTTATCACTTTTTTTTTCTTTTTTTTTTTTTTAGCTTTCTATGCCCCAGGAAAGTCAATGTGACTTAGTGGACTGATCACTGGATTTAAAATCAAGTGACCTGATGCTAGGTGGGTAACTGAAGTATCAGGAAAGACACTTTTAAAATATATGTTTGTCTAACTACAATGTGCATACCCGAAACTAATACAAAACAATGCTGATTGCAAACTTTAACTGAAAAAAAAAAATCAAGGAACTTGAGTTAAATGTCCCCTGTTCTGATTAGGTATATAACATCAAGCATTCATTTACAACAATTATTGAGCTTTGTCTCACCATGAAAGTGATTGAAACACCACTTAAAACATGCTAATAGCTTGAAGAATAACTTAACCACTTTAGCTTTAATTATCTTTTAAAATGGAGTATACATTTTTCTGTCCTAAAATATTGTGTTCTTCTAATTTTTGTCTTGAAAACATAGAAATAATTGGTAACTCTCATCCTCAGTTTTAATACAAAATAAAAATAAACTATGTTTTAAATTCCAAGACAAGTTTCAAGGCAGAACTTAACACATATTTTAGCAATATAAGTTCACCCTGCCTTTTCTTCCAAATTGTCTTTAGTATATCATTGACTAGTGTGTACTTTGACTAATACTTATTCACCCACCTATGGCTGGTAATACTCCGCTCTGTTCATGGCTAATTGCCTCATCTTCTCCCTTTAAAATGACATGGTAAGCTGAGTAATGATCCCAAACACTATTATATAATTTGTTTAAAGGACCCTAGACAGATAATTAATACAGTTCTCCACAGGTTGAAATCTAGAGCTCACAATAAAGCCTAAAAATCTATAACTCCACCCAAGGGCATCTTTTAGGAGCTCAACTCTGTCCACTCAGGCAGTTACAAGGATCTCATAATCTTTCATTGCACTACTCTTAATATCTGTACTGAAACACAAAAACTTCCCATTTTCATACATTCTGGTCTTACATTCTCATATCATACATCACTTCACAATAGCTTGGCCCACACATCCACGTTACATCCATGTCAAAAGTGAATGTATCAATAAAAACAATTTGAACGTATTTCTTTATAAAAATTTCCCTTTAAAATAGTTATACATTTTATAACTTTATCTTGAATAATATCAAGATAAAAGAGGTGTTAACAAAATACTCTAGATCAAAGAATGTTATGCATTATACATAAATTTAAGGAATTTTACCTTATAAAAACATGTTTAATAATATTCAATTATTGGAATAAACTCCTCCCCCCTGCACTGCCCCCCTCACATTCCAGCATTCCACCCCCTTGAACATTTCACCCTCCAACAGTTCATGTTCATAGGTGGTGCATATAAGTTCTTTGGCTTCTACATTTCCTGTACTATTCTTAACCTCCTCCTGTCTATTTTGTGTCTACCCATTCTGCTTTTTATTTCCCTGTACTTTCCCCCATTCTCCTCCTCCCCTCCCCTCCCCACTGATAACCCTCCATGTCATGTCCATTTCTGTGATTCTGTTCCTGATTTAGTTGTTTGCTTATTTTTGTGTGTGTTTGTGTTTTGTGTTTTTTTTTTTGAAGTTCAGTTGTTGATAGTTGTGAATTTGTTTTCATTTACTGTTCACACTTTCTGATCTTTTATTTCTTGGATAAGTTTTTTTTTTTTAACATTTCATATAATAAGGATTTGGCGATGATGAACTCCTTTAACTTTACCTTATCTGGGAAGCACTTTTTCTGCCTTTCCATTCTAAATGATAGCTTTGCTGGATAGAATAATCTTAGATGCAGGTCCTCTCTTCTTAATCACCTTACTCCTGTAAGGTTGGAGCTACTAGGATTGCCATTCATGATCATAACTGGATATGGAGGAACCAAGAGACACATCATGCATTCTCTGGCCTCTGCTTCCCATTGTGTAAGAGCAAACCAATCTCCTCTTTACTATGGAGTTTAATGCCCATTACCATTATAGTAAGCCCTTTATTAGTCTTTGGCCTACTCATATGAGAAGACCCAAAACATCAGGTATAGTCTTAGCTTCAAAACACTTAAAATATATACTGTGTCCCTAGATAGAAACACCACTGTCTTCTCCTGCCTTGAGACTTAGGTCTTCCTTTCTTGAACACAAAACACAATTATCACAAATTGGTTTCTGGGGGTGATGGTAAAAACTTCTATAGTTCTATTTTACATCCTTGGTTTCCAGACTCATGTGTTCTAGGTATTTCTCACCACAAATCAACAATTGCAGTAAGTACAATTAGTTTATTACATCTGCCACATCTTGAATGATGGAGCCTCACCCCAAATCATATTGTCCCTCACGAGTGCTTTATCTGAAAATCATTAAGCAGTTCTCTCATCCTACTAGGCTGGCTGCTACTGGTATATCCCCAGATCATTCATCTACTATTTTTATGTGCCATTTAGTGTAAATTGGATTCCTTATTTTGTGATGATGAAGGATACCCAGCCAATAAATCAGGATCAGTTTTTGTGATCCTACAATAGACTCCTCACATCAGTCTTGCTCATTGAGATTACCTTTAATTATTTAATGATTGGTAGAAACTGATCCCAACATCACACCCAAGGTCTGTTGCAGGGCTCTACTTTGCTTTGAAACCCACTGAAAATTGGCCTATCCTGAGTAATCTAATTAATAAAAAAGTGCCAAATTTTCAAGTATTGCATAGCCTATCTTCAGATTACAAAGTGATGTCTTGAGTGATGTCTTTTTTTATTAGAAAGTTTGCAAATTGCAACATTCTGCCTTTAATGTGACAGAATGTGTCCAACATGCTCAAAGCCAATGGACTTCTGAATAGTCTATCTATATGGATTAATCAGAATTTCTCTTGAGTGTATTTTAGGCTTTAATAAAACAAGCATTTTTTCTAGGGTATCTAGGGTACTTGGCATTTCCTCATTTGCATAATTCAATTAATAGAATGAAGCAGAATGAAGTCTGTGAAGTATCAAGATTATCAAGGTTTTTTACAATTATATAACAGAAAGCAATGAAATTGAAATTTATGAAAAAAATGAGTATTTACTTCTATGTTTCACTCATAAAATAAAATACTTTTGATTGTCTTTATGGCCATGTATTGAGATAAATGCATTTTTTAGATAAATAGCTAATATCCAATTTCAGAGACTATTTTAATATGTTTCATGAAGGTACCACATCTTGCAGAATGGCTGCCATTGGAACTACTTGGAAAAGCTTATAGTTATCCTCCATCATCTCTCAAGGCCCATCTGCTCATTTCAGGAATGATGGTAGGGAATATCATAGGAACCACCATCCTGTAATGCTTGCATATTTGATGCTATTCCTAATTGCTGCAAGTATTTCGTGGTACAATATTGATACCGTTGTCTATCTTAGATTATGTTCAGAGGGTTACACTTGGTTCTCTCTACCATGTGACTGCTAGTGTAAGCATTCAACTATATCCATTATAATTATGCATTATGGGATGAGGAACATAACAGAGTGTGAGTCCCAGGACCAATGGAAACCACTTAAGATGAACATGAACCATGATTTTTTTTATGACTTGAATTTCACGAACTTATTCTCTACATGGAGGACCATTCCGTGTGTGCGTTCCTGTGGTGCCACTTTGAGCTCAGAATCTACCTCTTACTAATATTCCTGGATGGTCAAAGCATTCATTTTTTATCACTCCAATAATTAACAGTAATAAATAGCTTTATGGAAAGACTGGGAAAATCATATCTTATAGGTTTGTCTCATTTATTTACTGTATTCTCTTTGGCTCTGGGTGTAAGATTTAGTTTAGACTTGGAAATTAGTAAGGGAATGTGATTGCAGCAGCCTATGTCAACATGTTGTTCTTGGTTCTCAATTTCTTATTTCTTCATATATGGTAAGTCAGGAACTAGCCTGGTCTGCTGCAGAAGTATCTTGATCCTGGGATGACTATGTTCTTTAGACTTTGCTAGTGATCCCTACAGTAAAGGCATCCAGGTTTCCACAGCAGCCTGGTTGCCCATTAAGGAAATCACCAACCTTTCCTTTTCAGTTAGTTGATACTCCTGCACTTCAGAAATTTGAGTCCTATTAATTTTGAGGACACTATGGAGCACATGTTCATGGACATATGTCCTCCTATTAACTCTGACTTACAAAGGCAATCACCACTGAACTTTATACACATGCTAATGCCCCTCACTCCTTAATAAATCATTTCTTATCAAAGAGAATGGTTTTCCTTATTTGTTATTTTTATTTTATACAAGAGTATCCTCTAGGTCCTCCTGGGGAACATAGTCAAGTGGTTAAGTTCTGTATTCTCCCTAAAAAAATGCACTATGATGTTAGTCCACAACTATATCTCACTCCTTACTCTGTTAAGGAATTTCTAGTATCTCTACCTCATTGACTATAGGTCATTCTTGTTTCCAAGTTTCATGGAGCTATTTCTAGAAGAATTTTAAGGTTTTCTTCCAGGTGTCCTTTCCTATGTATTAAGTGTGAATAATAAATAAACACCTTCATTTCAATAAATTATCCCCTAACAAGCTCTATGCATTGTCATACTTGCCTCTACATTTTACCCTAGTTGTCCCAACCCATTCAAAACACAGTGCAACATAACTTGAAACACCTACCTGCTTTTGTTGAGAAGTCTGTGGGTTTCAACATGAAGGGTAGTTATTTCCTCCATCAAAAATAAAGGTGGAGGGGGGCTGTGTGTATCCAATGTTGTCAAGCTCTTCTACTCAAATATTATTGGGCAGTCTAGGTCCCACATATCAGGCCTTTCACTATCAGAGAACTTAATAAAGAAAACTCTTGACTTTGTATTCAGAGTCAATGCCTGATTTCCAGGGGAACCTAGTCTATTCTTAGAGAAACTTCTTTTTTTTAACATTCTGTCATGGAGGTATTTTTCTTTGGTTATATGCCTTGTCTAGGCATTGGCTTTGTTGAGACTGCCACATGTTTCAGCGGTTTTAAAACTATTACTACAAGCCAATGATTTCTACAATTCATATCTGGCATAATGCTTCACCATAACCTACAACTCAATCCAGTCTTCATTTGTAAGAGTCCTACTAATTGTGATCCTACTGTATGCCGAGGGTCCTCACCACTCATAGGAACACAGAATGACTTTGTCCCAGAATGTCATCTGTAGATCCACTTCTCAGATCAATGAAGAGGACCTGGGTTCCCCTAAAAGAGGGACTTGGCTCAAGTGCTTACGGGCAGATAGTTCAATATGGGAAGTGAAGCAAAGGATAAGAAGTGAGACAAAGAAGAGGCAAACACAAAAGTTAGGGAAGGTAGTCCAAATGTGTATAGTTGCATTTGCTCCAGCTCTGTGAACTAGGGTTTAGTTTCCCTGACACAGCTCCAACAAACCTATATAGTAGCTTTTGGAATCATCTTTCTGATACATAAAAGAGAGTTACACCAATCCATAAGCTTCTGTTCCCCTTTAATTCTACCATGCATGTTTATGTTTTCACACAACCATTCTCCATTGCTCAGAGAACACTACCTGGGTGCCCAACAATTTGACTCAATTTTGACACCATCTTATCTCAGGTAGCATCAGATCCCACAGGTTAAGAGCTACATCTTATGGGACTTCTCTTTCCCTCCTTACTTCAGATGTCAATTGCAAGTCCAGTTTGTTTACCTTTGTTTCTGACCAAACAGCTATAAATCAAAGGTTTTTGCAACACCCTCCTTGGATTTGACTAATGTAATAAAGCAGCTCAGAACTTACAGAAACATTTAATTAAGATTACCAGTTTATGATAAAAGATATACTTCAGAAACACCCACGGAGAAGAGGAGCATTGGTCAAGGTATAGGGAAAGGGGGAGCTTCATCGCTCTCCCACTGGGCCACTCTCCAACAAATCTCCATGTGTTAAACAATGGGGGAACTTTTTGAACCCCCTTGTTTTTTAGGGTTTTTTTATGGAGGTTTCATTGCATAGACATGATTGATCAAATCATTAGACATTAGTGATTGGTTCAACTTCCAGCCCCTCTCTTCCAAGAAGGTAAAGAAGGTCAATGGCTAGGACTGAAAGCCTCAACTCTCTTATCAAGGTTGATTTTTAATCAACCAGCCCCCTTCCTTGGTTACCTAGTAGCTTTCTCAAAGTAACCAAAATAATTTATCCAAAGACACTTTCATTGTTCTCACTATTTAGAAAATTCCAAGGGTTCAGGAGCTCTGCACTGGGATTTTTTATTATAAATCACAACATCACAAGGTGTCAACTCCCTTACACTCTCTATTAAGATCCTGTCCCAAACTGTAATCCATGTGCAACTAGTTGACCCAGAAACATCTACACTAAAAATATGGGCACAAAGTGTGTGAAGCAAAATAATGCATATAAAATATTCTTCACAGGTTCTGGTCTATAGAAAGTATTAAATCTAGCTATTATGAATACATTTTCATAGTATTATAACAGAAGTTCTTATATGAAAAATGTTAAACTAGCAGTCACATTATTCCTAGCCACAGTAGAAGTCACAAATTATCAGTGAAGATCTATGACGCAGTTGATGTTTTTATTCTCAAATTAATGTACTTTTAAATTCTA
>PVKU01006373.1:0-31656 GCA_004027475.1 Anoura caudifer
CCTCCATCTTGCCCGGAAGTCCCCTAAGTATTATTTTTAAACACATACAGTATTGAGCTCTTTCCTTTTAAGCTAGGTACTTGCAGAACTCTTGGAAAGGGAGCTGCAGAAATACTTTTTTGTGTGTGGTTTGAAAGAATTTCTTTTATAACATAACATCGTTCCCAGCTTTCTTGGCATTCAATAAGCCTAGGGATGGTTAGTGTCTTTATGGTAGCTGTCGGATCATAGCCTAGCCTAACCCGTTGGCTGGTGGCTTCCCCACTGCTCTGGGGGATTGTACAGCTAGACTTGGGTCTTAGATGAGTGGAGCTTCATTTTGGGGTAGCTATTGGGGTAGAAACTGGAATATAATAAATACATCTTATGCTGGATTGGCTCTTATTGTTGACAAGATAGTCACTTATAAATATCCTGTAAATTGAATTACAGGAATCCAGAAGGGTTGGTGGTCAGGACTAGATTTAAAATAGGAAGCATCTGCATGTAATTAGTAATTAAGGTCACTTAAAATTTTTGTTTGCACATCTACAGTTGAGGAAAAAAACATGTTGTCCTCAATTTTTAGAATAGACATTTGTCTGTAGGGCAAGCATCACTAAGTAGCTGTCTCAGTTCTTTGCTTTCTCTTTGCTCTTTCTTCTCTCCAGCATCTTGGGCCCTCTGGTCATATCTGCCTTGCCTTTCTCGCATTACGTCTATAGCCCTGTGAGATTGCCAGGAGTGTTGCTGCCTTCTCTTCCTATAGCCCTCTCTAACTTGCATACTCAGTCTGGCTATAACCTTCATCATTGTACGTACCTTCAGCAGAATGATTGTCAATCATTATGTACAGTTGTTAGACTGTATACAAAAGGAACAAAATTTGTCCTTCATTTCTCAAAAAAATAATTCATATGTGTTATATTTTTTACTTTTTATAGGTCGTTCTGTTGTCTCCAGTTCCAGAACTAAGGGATTCTTCAAAACTTCATGATTCTCTCTATAATGAGGATTGTATTTTCCAACAGCTTGGAACTTACATTCATTCTATAAGAGACCCTGTCCGTAACAGAGTGACTCTAGTAAGTACATTTACCTAAGTGGCTATCTAAGAGATAGGGCTGTCATTTCGAATTTGTCAGGATGCAGAATTTTGTCCAAAAAATGAAAACAAACATTTCTCATGACATTTAAGAGTTTTTGTAATGTGTTATTTCTTTTCACTATTTTACTGTAAAGTAAATCTGCTTAACTTTTAAAAAGCTTTTATATTATTAAAAATTTATTGAAAATAGCCTGTTCAGTAAGTTGAATTTTGTGTTGAGTTTTGTTTTTTCTTCATGAAAATTACACGCTTTGTTAGAAACAAGAATTTTTGTAAATGTTTTACAAATATGCAAGTTTACAATTTCTGAAACTAGGAGGTATTTACTCCTGTTTGAAAAATGTTGTTTTTTTCATTTATTTTATTGAATTTTGCTTTGACAGGCAAAAAAATCTTACAAAATATCAGCTATTTTTGAGACATTCAGAAATTTAGCAGCACAGATTGTGTTGATTTGTGCTTGTTTGTTTCCATTCTTTTCCTAGGAACTGAGTAATGGCTCCATGGTTAGGATCACTCTTCCCGAAATTGCTGCGTCTGAATTAGGTATGTTGGAGGAGCAAAGCTGAATTCCGTGTATTCTCAGTTTGATTTGTAAGATTTGAAGTCATTGCTGACTTGTGTAGGTAGTTGGGGCTTTAAAATTTTTGCTGTTTTTGAAGCCAGAAGATGGCATTTTCTCCTTTGTAGAAAAGCTGTAAAGAGCTGGAGACATGTGCTGTCCCTTCCTTGGGCACTGTGAGGTTAGGTGTGACTTGCAGGATGTGCTGGTTTTGTTTCTCTGGCTTTCTTTATGTGGAAGGTGCCATGCAGGGATGTGACAGCCTAGGAACATGCCTCCTCCAAGAAATTCTAGGAAACAAGGAAGCCCAAGCAATTAAAGTAGTTGTTTGCATACTTGATGGTTTTAATCCTAAATCTCTCAATTGTTAGAGCAATAGAGACATAACCATAATTGCATTAATTGTATAAAAATATTATAGTAAAATATAGTAAAAATATTTTTAATATAACTGGAGTCTCCTTGAATTATTATTGTAATGCAGTTTGGAAAATGCTAGGTGGAGAATATTTCCAATTGTAGAATAGTAAAGAAAACTAGAATTGAAAGGATGTACCAACAAACATAAGTTAAAAAAAGAATGTCTGTATGACATAAGAAAATGCATGATATCTATTAGTTTCAAAATCTGACTGCCAAAGCAAAACACTGGCAGATAGTGTGGTTTCTGGAATTTGGTAAGTAGGCCAGAATGATTTTTTTTTGTAGGAAATTAGTATGATAGATGATATTCTGAGTTGGTGTAGAGATAACTTTGTTTTTTCAAAGGTATTTAGCCAGTAATTACAAGGCCACGTACCTAGAAGTACAAGCCTAAGCAAAATATGTAGAAGCTTGGAGTTCCAGCCAAGGTGGAGGTATAGGTAGAAACTCTTCGCTTCCTTGCACAACCAAAAGAAGGATACCAACCAATCTAAAAACAGTAAACATCCAGAACTGCTGAAAAAATCAATCTGCATGGAACTCCAACAACTAAGAAGTTAAAGAAACATTTACCTAGATCAATAGTGCCACAATGCAGCAAAGAGCATAGCTTCACCTGGGTGAATACCTGAGGGCCCGCCCCCTTACAACATAACAGGAGCACCAAGACAAAGAAATATGGCCCAAATGAAAGAACAGATCAAAACTCCAGAAAAAGAGCTAACTGACGAGGAGATAGCTAACCTATCTGATGGTGAGTTCAAAACACTGGTAATCAGGATGCTCACAGAACTGATTGAGCTTGGTCACAAAATGAAGGAAGAAATGAAGGCTACTCAAAGTGAAATAAAGTAAAATATACAGGGAACCAACAGTGATGGGAAAGAAACTGGAACTCAAATCAATGATTTGGAATAAAAGGAGGAAATAAACATCCAATGAGAGCAGAATGAAAAAACAAGAAATCCAGAAAATGAGGAGAGGCTTAGGAAACTCTGGGACAACTTTAAACACTCCAGCATCCAAAACATAGGGCTACCAAAAGGAGAAAAACAAGAGCAAGAAGTTGAGAACTTACTTGAACAAATAATGAAGGAAAACTTCCCTAATCTGGCGAAGGAAGTAGACTTCCAGGAAGCCCAGAGAGTCTCAAAGAAATTGGACCCCAAGAAGAACACACCAAGGCACATCATAATTAAGTTACCCAAGATTAAAGATAAAGAGAGAATCTTAAAAGCATCAAGAGAAAAGGAGAGTTACCTATAAAGGAGTTCCCATAAGACTATCAGCTGATTTCTCAAAAGAGACCTTACAGGCAAGAAGGGGCTGGAAAGAAGTATTCCAAGTCATGAAAGGCAAGGACCTACATGTAAGATGACTCTCTCCAGCAAAGCTATCATTTAGAATAGAAGGGCAGATAAAGTGCTTCCCAGATAAGGTCAAGTTAAAGGAGTTCATCATCACCAAACCATTATTATAAGAAAAGTTAAAGGGACTTACCTAAGAAATAGAAGATCAAAAACTATGAACAGTAAAATGACAACAAACTCACAACTATCGACAACTGAACCTAAAAAAAAAAAATGAAAACAAGCTGAGCAAACAGCTAGAACAGGAACAGAACAAGAGAAATGGATATCACATGGAGGGTTTTCATTGGGGGGGCAGGGGAAGAATGGGTACAGGGAATAAGAAGCATAATTGGTAGGCATAAAATAGGGAGAGGTTAAGAATGGTATAGGAAACAGAACTCAAAGAACTTATATGTACAACCCATGGACATTAGCTAAGGGAGGGGAGGCTGGAGGGTTGGGGGGTGCAGTGCGGAGTGGGGATAAAGGGGAGAAAAATATTGGGAAAATTGTAATAGCATAATCAATAAAAAATACTTAAAATATATAGAAACTCATAGCAGATTAAATAAAGTAATTAAAACCAAAATGAAATCCTATTTCCTGACAGCCAAATAGAAGTAACATAGTTCATGCATGTAAGTTTTTGTACTTTTTTAATAAAGTGCTTCTCAGCCCCTCAGGCAGTATCTGGTTTACAATTATTTTGGATTCAGCCATGATGGATTTGGTTATTTGGTTTTTAAATATTTATTCCATTTGCTTTCAATGTATATACACACATAGCAAATGGATGAGAAAGGGAAATACAGCTGAGGATGGGCCGGGTGATGGTGATGGTGACAGTGTGAAGGAAAGAAGAATCCTGAAAGAGAATGTAGGAGAACACAAACACTTTGCTGTTTGGGCCAGGCTTTTCACAGCAGCAGGGCTCACCACCTGGAGGTGTTACTGAGTGACAGTGTAACCCTGTAACTGACACTCATGCTAATGACACTGGGTCACTAATAGAAGCATGGGATTGAAGGGTCTGTTTGAGACAGAGAGCATGGGAAACATTTTAGACACTGAATGCTGTCAGGTGTTTGAATTCATTCAGTGTTTTAAAGCTTCAGTAACAAGAATGTTCACTTGTGGAGAATATCTCTTGTACTGAAGTGTTAAGGCAATATTTCATATGAATTTATCTGCGTGGAAACTGTTGGCAGAATGACCTTTAACTTATTGTCCAAACTAGGAATGGGTGAGACCGAAATGGGTAGCTATCAATAATGGCTGGGCAGTGGATGTCAATCACTTCTGTCTCAGGTTAAGTGGGCTGTTTGGTTACCTTATTTCTGACCTGAAATTAATGACTGAAAAGCTGCCCTGAGACCTCTTGCAAGTCCTGTGGACTTCTGTGGTTGATCCAGGTTTCCAGTGATGGCCCAGGTAATATGGCCTCTTATTGGCCCTTTTATGACAGTTCTCTCTTTACAGTAGTTGGCCTTTATATAGTAGTAGTAGTTTAAAAACTTTCATATTAAAAGGGGAAAAGAAATGCATGCATAGGAAGCACACTAAAATTAATCTTTGCTTTTAACAGTACAAACATGTTTGCAAGCAATTAAGTTTATCCTGCCAAAAGAAATAGCTGTTCAGGTGCTTGTCAAGTGGTACAGTGTCCACAGTGCTCCAGGTGGACCGAGCTATCATTCAGAGTGGAATTTATTTGTGACTTGTCTCATGAACTTGATGGGTTATAACACAGACCGCTTAGCATGGACAAGAAATGTAAGTACATCTGGTTGTTTTTTTCCTGAGTTATTTTGGTATCAATGTAATGTTTGCATAAATAGTAATACAGCTTTCAGAGTTTACAGCAGGTCAGTTTTCCAATAAGCATACTTTATTCAACAAAATGGAATAATACTAAAGTGTATTATATCTACATTGTAAATTGAATATTGTTTCATATTTAATACTATTTTACTAGTAATTATAATTACTGCACTTCTGTAATGTGACAAAGCATGTTTTGCTATTATCATTTCATCTTTGTAAAGTAACTGCAATTTATGCTAGGATTAGTAGTAATAGTCTTGGTTTTACTGATGAAGAAACTGAGTTACAAAGAGCTCACAGAATGGAGGTTTGCTCAAAACTCATCCTAGACTGTGTCTGCTGACTCATGGCTCAGTGTTTCTTTCTGAAGCCCAGACTCTTCACACATAGTTTGCTTGGTCTGTGGGAAGGAGTGTTTGATTTGAGGAGGATTGAAACTGCTTAAGCTTGAGTATCTGTAGAAGGCCGTGTCCCTCATCTCCTGCCCCAGAAGCACCCTTAGAAGGCCCTTCACAGCTATTTACAAAATCAGGAAGGGAGAGCCTTCATTTTGATTTCCGATTGGCTGCGGAGGTCACTCCCGGGACAGCCTTGCCTGGGTGACTGCAGAAATCACTCCTTTGTCCAGGTAACTCAGCTGTTTCTGTCTATACATTTTAGATCATTTTAGATCTGTACTGGCAAATTCCCCCACCCTCTTTTTTTTAATCCTCATTTGAGATATGTTTTTTGTTAATTTTGGAGAGAGAGAAACAGAAAGAAGCATTGATATGAGGGAGAGTCATTGATTAATTGCCTCCTGTACTGCAGCCTAGGTATGTGCCTTGACTGGGAATCAAACCTGCAACCTTTTGGTGCGTAGGATAATGCTTCAACCCACTTAGCCTCTGGCCAGGGCCTGGCAAATTCATTTTAAATATCATTTATTTTTCTTCATTATGAAGGGTACGTGCTTATTGAGGAAAATTTTCAAAATGGAAGAATTCAGAAGAGGAAAATAATACTTAATGGAGATGACCAGGCTAAACTTCTTTGGTATTTCATTTTAGAACATAATATCAATGAAAATTTCCCATAATTTAAAAAATTCTTCAGATAAAACCTCTAGTTTTATTATGCTCATAAAAGGTTACCATGTGGTATTACCATATGTAACCAACAACTAGTCCTTGAACATTGTTGAATCCAGTTTTTTTTTTTTATGGGTAATTTGCAAACATTCTTTTACACACAGATTTTTATATATGTACACGTATAGATATACATACACATATACATATATATATAGTCCTTTCCCAAGACTTGAACCTTAAAAGGAGGATTACCAAGTCAAATAACATCCAGAAAGGATTTTCCAATTGACGTTCTTACTAGCATCATTTAAAAATGCCCATTTTACCACATTGATGATTGGTGGTATGGTGAACCTTTGTCAGCTTAGTGAGAAATTTTATCTTATTTCTGTGTAAATAAATGGGAATGGTTTTTCCCAATTTTCGTTGGTCATTCATAGTTTTTATTTTTTGGCTTGCATAACACACACGTCCTTGCCTGTGTTTCACTCTCTTCCTAGCCCAGCAGCCAAAGCAATCCTGTCGGATGAAGTCAGGTAGTATCACTCCCGTTTGGACCCCTGTGTGCCTCCCATCCTGCTCTGAGTGGAGGCCAGAGGCCTTCTGCCAGATGAGACGAGCTGAGGTCTTTTTCACGCATCACTTCAGTGCAGAATGCCCTGTCCATTCTGTGTAGAATTTTCAGCTCCCCACACATTATCCCCTTTACCTGTTTTATTTTTCCTTTAGCACTAATTAAATGTTATATGCTACATATTTTACTTATTTTGTTTGTGTGTCTCTCCGTCTCCTGTCGGCATGCTAGTTCTGTGTAGGCAGGGTTTTTAAAATTTCCTTCACTATCTCTAGGACCTCCCCTAGGGCCTGGCTGGCTCAGACACTCAGTGAACATTTGTCGAATAAATGCCCTTTCCATTTATTGGATGAGGTAGCTTTAAGAGTTTGTGTAAGTTGTAGCATATGAGAGAATTGCCCTCTGATTTTCTTGAGAAAAATCAAGTGCACTTCAGCTTTTTGTAGTTTTTGTGTGTCACTGCCCTTTGGAACTTGTTGACAGGTACAGATTGTTGTGCTCCGTTCTCCAACAGAGAACCCGTGGGCCCTCATGTTTCTGTGTTGTGGGAGCACTAAGCACCCACTGTGATTTCCTTCATAAAGAACATGGCTCTCTGACTTATTTATTGCGGGATAGTCCTAAAGGAGGGAACAAGGGAGTTGGTTTTGAGCCCAGGTTATTCATTTTGTAAGAGGCCATAGTTCAACCCTTGCTGTGTTTCGTCCTTACAGTCAGAGCTCAGGATAGGGAGTACAAAATTTCTGCCAATGACTAGTTATGTGATTTTTGGCATTTCTTTGTACTTTCCTTAATTTACCAATGTAGTAAATGAGAGCACTGGACCAGATAATGTTTCCTTCTGGTGTCTTTGGGATGCTCATGTTTTTGTTAGATACAGAGCCCCTGCTGTGGGCCAGGCCGGATGCCAGGCTTTCAGATACACATTGGGCAAGACAGATGCTTTCTCTCATGGGATTGACTGTGTCAGGGGAAGGCAGGCAGGTAGGTAAATATTTTATGTACAGGTTATAACAGATTGAAGTCAAGGATGCACAGGAGCATAGAAGAGGGCTGGCTGACCTGCAAATTACCAAAATAACAAAGGTAAAGCAGATCTGTATGTGCCACAAAGAGGTGTATATATCAGATAGTTTCTGCTGTTCATTCCCATAATTTCAGGTCTTATGACACTGGCAACAATAGCAGGGACATTTCTCTCTGTGGGACTTAGACACCATACGTATTTTTGTGCACTAATGTATAGGGTGGGGAACATTTATTCTTGTATTATTACTTAATGAATTACGAACAACTGTGGACCTACTTTTGCCCCATCCTGTATTTTGGCTGAATTTTTAGGTAAGATAACTATCATGTCATCTGTTGCTTTGATTTTAATTTTGTTTTTGTTTGTTTTGTTTTTTGATTATCCTGTGTGGGAGTTGGGCTGTGTTTTATTTGAATGCTTCACAAGAAAAAAAACCTTTTCTCTTGATCAACTTTAAAAATTATTTTATTCATTTTTATATTTAAATGTTCAGTTTTTAAAATTACTTCTACCTATATTTAGTTTTTATTGAGACATCAACTTTTAGGGGAATGGGATTAATTGGAATATAAATATATGTAAGTTCTATGGAGCATAAGAAGTAACCATGCCGTCTTTAGAGTTATGGTTGATGAGGTGGCAGTGAGAAGTAGCACAGGCGGCAAAGGTCATGCCAGAGGGAATTCAATAGGCGTGAACTCTCAGAAAATGGCTTTTATGTAACTGTATTAGTTAGGGTAGGCTGACTACCGTACCAGGAAGTCCTCAAGAGGTATAATGGCTCACACAATAAAACTGTGTATCTTGCTCATATGACAGTAGTTAGCAGGTAAACAGGCCACACAGTTATTAGGGACCCAGGCTGATGGAGCATGAGCCATCTCCAACTTGAGGGTTGACTCCATCTAGTCAGGTTCAAGGTGCAGGTTCATGGGTTGTCATGTCCAGGAACTGGGCCTGGACATAGCAGCATCCACTTTCATTAGAGTCTCACTATCTCAGGGCCACACCTAACTGAGGGTGACAGGGATACGTAGCCTGGCTGTAGGGCCAAGAGAAGGAGGAGAGCACAGATTTTGGAAAGGAACTCCCTGTCTCTGCCATAGAATTGTTAGACTGCCCACTGTGGACAGACGTTAAATAAAATGTCTTCTTCATTCTGGCATGTGGCTGACATTGAGTTGATTCTTTGAGACGTGGCATATTTGGTTATGGCTCGTGGTCCTTGTTCTTCTAAAGGAGCAAAGACACACATCATGACAGAAGTAGAGGAGGAAAGGGAACTCCCATTGAAGTGCCTGTGAGCCCAGGCACTGTGCTTTGCATACATGGTTTCACTTAATCTTCACAATGATTCTAAAAGAAAGGTATTTATTTGTACTATGATTTGCCGGGCAAAAGAATGAGTTTTGATCACTCAGCTTCCATGGTTGGTGGAACTAATTTCTGAATCTTTCCAGTTGATCAGTTGATGGTGACAACTTTGTATGATTTTGTCTTCTCTTTTGGGATTATTTTCCAGTTTGACTTTGAAGGGTCACTTTCCCCAGTAATTGCACCCAAAAAAGCAAGGCCTTCTGAGACGGGATCTGAGGACGTAAGTATTATTTCTTGCTGATATTAATTGACTTGTAGGTGCTTTTACGGGCCTCCCATTTCTGTGGTGTATATGCTGATTTGTGTATACGAGCGTACCTCGTTTTATTGCAATTCACTGACACTGTTTTTTCAGGATTGAAGTTTTGTGACAACCCTTCATCAAGCTAGTCTCTTGGCACGGCACGATTCTTCCAACAGTGTGTCTTTGTGTGTCATTTGGATAAATCTTGCAGTATTTTAAACCTTTTCATTATTATCGCATTTGTTATGGTCATCTGTGATCAGTGATGTTTGATGTTGCTGTTGTAATTATTTTGGGGCACCACAGACTGCACCCATGTAAGATGGGGAGCTCAGTTGATAAATGTTGTGTTTTGTCCTGACTCCTCTGCTCACTGGCCATTCCCCGTTCCTTGTGTCTCCCTCCCCTGAGGCCCCCCTTTTCCCGGAGACACAACTAATAACCCTACAGTGGCCTCTGTGTGAAAGGAGGAGGTACACATCTGCTCCTGGTGAAGATGCTGTGAAGATTGTTGAAATGGCAACAAATGACTTCAAATATTGTGGAAATCACTTAGCTCTTCTTATTTTTCTGCATTGTGATTTCTTTTTCATATTCTTCGATCAATTTAATGTGAAAATGGAACTTGAATTGCTTTTTTTTTTTAAATGATGAAATTACAAGGAAGCATGATTTTAAAATGAATATCCTTTTCTTTGCAGGATTGGGAATATTTATTGAATTCAGACTACCATCAGAAGGTTGAGTCTCACCTTTTGAATAGATCTTTATGTCTGAGTCCTTTGGAAGCTTCTCAGATGAAGGATGAAGACTTGTCACAGAATCTCAGTCTAGATTCTTCTACACTCCTCTTCCCTCACATACCTGCAATTTTTTTTGTTCTTCACCTTGTCTACGAGGAGCTTAAGTTGAACACTCTGATGGGGGAAGGAATCTGTTCTCTTGTTGACCTCCTCGTTCAGTTGGCAAGGTAAATACTGTCTGTAGAGTGGAAACTTCCAGAAGTACTTGGGTGACTCGATCTTAGCTGTGAATGTTATAGAAGAAACTTGTAAATAGATTTCTGAAATTGGCCTTCTTAAAATCCCAGAGTATTTTTTGTAAACCACAGAACTGTTTGAAGATACTGGCTGTGTAAGGGCCTGTGGGTCATGCTAGGGTTGCTAGTTTTGTCCTAAGATCAGTGGGAAGTGATGAAAGTGTGTTAAACAGTGGGTATGACCTGCTGAGCATTTCATGTTGACAAGATGACTGGCTACATGTGGTGGAAGTTCTGTAACAACACTTGCTGTTCTGTGATACTCCCTACATTCAAATAGTGCTATACTTCACAGCATCATAGTTTAGCTGCATAAATTGTCAGAAAATGTAGGCATCTCGCTCCCCATATAGTAATGAGAATACCTGGTTGAGTGTGTTTCCAGGAACATGACTCTTGGCTAGCTGCTGGCTCTCGGTTGTGCTGTGTTATCACTGTCTTTGGTCATCTCTGTCCTCTGGGTTCATAGTGGATCTACAGTCAGATTGTTTTAATAATGCACTTTAACAGCCATGCAGAGTCTGTGTTTGGCACTGGATTCTAAACACGCTCAGGCATTATTTACACCTTTGTGATCCTTGATAATAGAGTTGAATTGAATCAAAATGTCAAGTGTGAGTTACTATAGCATATTTTCTAATTTCCTTGATCTTCCTTGAGATACTGAAATTGTTTTCTGAGACATAACAGTTTTAATTGATGGTCAGTTTCTCTCAGGAAAAATCTTACTCTCGTGAAAATTCTTTTGTCATGAAATGATTTCCAAATTAATCACGGGCTTTCTGAAATAAACAACATTTGTATAATGTTTTACATTTTTATAAGGTATTTTTTACATATTTAATCTTAAAACTTCACAGTGGGTAAACTGGTGTTTCCCCATTTTCTACAAGAAAATACTGAGGTTCTGGAGGTGGTTTACTGAAGATCACGCAGCAAATAAGTAAAGGAAGATAAACTAGGCACTGGAAAGTCTAGAAATAGAATAAAGAGACTCTAGAGTTGATTATCATTTTTCTAAGTAATTTTCCAAATTGAAAAGTTCAACTGATGAATTCTAACTCTGGGGCAGGGCAAATGCTGTAATTCCTTCCTTATTTTTTAATTTTATATGTTCTTATTGTTTTTAGGGACTTAAAATTGGAGCCTTACTTAGATCATTACTACAGAGATTACCCAACACTTGTGAGAACTACTGGGCAGGTGTGCACAATTGATCAAGGTAAGCATTTGTGTCGCTTAAGAGTTTGTGAACACTGTAGTGACATTTGCTTGTGTTTTTCTTACCATTAGTCTCTAAGTCAGTGGTCAGGGCCTTTCCACCAGGCAGATTTTAGTTTGTGCTTGATCTCTGATTTGCAATAAGCCATAGCTTTCGTAGTGTGTGGGGAAAATTATACCCACCCCTAAGGTTCTGAGTTGCAAAAGCTTAGAGAGCTTCCAATGCTAAGGATGCTGTGCCCACAACCTGTGCTTGTCATCCAGGTGAATGATATTAAAAATGTAGTTCCTTAGTTTCACTGGCCACGTTTCAAGAGCTCAGTAGCTGTGTGGGGCTAGTGGTTGCCATACTGGAACATATTCATTACCACTGCCTGAGCTAAAGAGACTCAGGATTGGGGCCCAGTTGTTAGAACACAGAGGAATCCTGGCTGTCTCTGCTATTTTCTCACCTTTCAGGTTCAGGTAGAAAATTTTGGTTGGATTCTTTATATGCCTTGAGCACAAAAATTTGCTCTCTTTCCATCCAGTATGGGATAAAATAGTAACTATTTAAATTCTACATAGTGTAATATGGACAGCTTGTTTACTGTGGCAGAAAACATGGAACATTTTGGGAAATACAGAAAACGTTATTCTGCTCAGCAGTACGAAAGGGGGACCCCCCAAAACCCCAGAAATTATTTATAAAAAATTGTGTGTTTATTCTTGCATGTTTAAACTTTAGTCACCTTTAAAATACTCTTCATTTGATGCAACACTTCTCGAGATTTTTTTCATTGCTCAAAACAGTTTTTGAACTTACCGATTTTGATGTCTTTTAGTGCTTTTGCTGTTTTTGGGTTTTTGTTTTACCTCTTCCACATCAAAAACCATTTCCCTTTCAGGACTTTTCATTCAGGGAAATTAAAAAAAAGTTGCTCTTGGGTGAATAGGGAGGGTGGGGTATGGGTGTTAAAAACTGCTGAATACTCACTGTGGTGTGGGCAGGTGCACTTGTAAATCACCCATCATAAAATGGGCAAATGTATTGAGAGATTTTCAAAAAAATTCTTTTTAGCTGAATGCAGCTTCTCACTACAATACCAGCTGGTACACTGATATAGATGGGTTCCTAGAACACTAACCTTTTGTGGGAAGCTTGTACTACAAGTGGTCTGCCCTCCAGAAGATAGTTCCGGTTTTTTTAGGGTTCCCCTCATATCTGTCAACACATTTTTCCTTTAGAATAAAATAACATTGTTTTAATGTATTCTTGTATATTTATGAACATCTAATTTTAAAGGTCAAACAGGGTTTATGCATCATCCATCATTTTTTACTTCTGAGCCACCAAGCATTTACCAGTGGGTGAGTTCTTGCCTGAAGGGTGAAGGAATGCCACCCTACCCCTACCTCCCTGGCATCTGTGAAAGAAGCCGACTTGTAGTTTTGGTAGGTACTCACAGTATTACCTAACTTGTTTATTTTTCTCTTTTTCTTTTAAAATATGATTAAAAATTATCATACAGTATAATTAACTTTTAAAAAATTTTGTGTGCAGTTCTGAGAATTCCATCAAACATAGATATGTAATTACCACCATAACTAGGATACAGAACAGACCTCCCTCCTCCCCAGCTGAAATTCCCTTACGCTTTTGAGATTTGTGCACGTGTTCCTTGTATCAGCAGTTGTGAATGCAGCTGCTATAAACATTCAAGTCCAGCTTTTTGTGTGAACATAAGTTTTCATTTCTCTAGGGTAGATACCCAGAGGTGGGATTGATGGTCATATAGTAAGTACATATTTAGTTTTTTAAGAAACTAAACTGTTTTTCAGAGTGACCGTACCATTTTATGTCCCCCCATCCATGTGCGAGTATTTCATTTTCCCTGCATTTTTGTCAGTGTTTGATATTCTCATGATTTTTAATTTTTGCCATTCTGATAAAATGTGTAGTGATATCTTGTTTGGTTTTAATTTGCATTTCCTTAATAGCTGGTGGTATTTTTAGTCTTCTAGATTTGTCAGATTGTGGATTGCAAATATTTTCTCCTGGTTTGTACTTTATCATGTCTCATCATTCTCTTAATGTTTATTTTGCAGAGCAAAAATGGTTAATTTTAAGGAAGCCAATTTATCCAGATTTTTCTTTTATGGATAGTGTTTTTGGTGCCATGTCTAAGAATTCATTATTTAACTTTAGAATACAAAGATTTTTCTCCCTGTTTCCTGGTATAAGTTTTATAGCCCATGATCCATTTTGTTGATTGTTGATAAGATGTGAGATTTAGGTTGAGGTTCTTATTTAGTTTGGATGTCCAAATCTTTTAGCACCATTTGTGGAAAAGATAATTGTTTCTTTTACAGTTTTTTCAAAAATAGGTTATTTTCACTGTTTTTTTAGTATGTGATTCAGTAGCATTAAATACATTCATTGTATTCAGAGCAGCTTAATCCCAGAAGTTTTTCATTCCTTGCATCTTGGATGGAAGCATTTGAGTGAACCCACCAAATACACTGGTCCTGCCCCGTGGTGTGGACCCAGTGTATATCTGGCCAAAAGTGGAGCCGGAGGAGCATGGATATGCCAGAGTGCTTCAGCCTCCAACCTGAATTGTATTTATTAGTCAACTTACAGATGCTCGTGTTACGACTTTCCATTGTTAAATATGATGTTGCCTAGATTCAGGAATATATCATATGATATACTTGTATTGGTTTGGAATGCAGAATTTTAAGATCCCCCAGCTTTGTACTAAAATTTCAGTAAAATCATGCTACGTCTTTTCAGAAAAATGCGGCTGCAGGTACAGATCTTGGAGATGGAAGCAGGTATTCAAATGAGAAACTTAAAGGCTGAAATGGGAGAACTGTAGGGTTGGAGGGTTAGAGGGTCAGGGTTTACCTAACCAGAAATGACCCAGAAATGTCCATTAGTTCATGAGTACATGGACAAAGTTGGTACATCTGTATAATGGAATACTGCTCAGCAGTAGAAAGAAACAAACTCCTGATAGACGTGGTCAACGTGATGGTTCTCAAAGGCACGCTCGTGAAGTAGGACACGGAAGACCACACATTTGTGGCTCCATTTACACGGCACTGTGGAAGAGGCCAACTACAGGGAGAGGACGCAAATGAATCGTCTCAGCTGCTTGTACAGGAGGAGCAGCTCGACCACAAAGGGCTTGGGGGACCTCTTTGGGGTGAGGAAAGTATTCTGTGTCATGATTGCAAGAGTGGTTATACAGTTGTGCAGCGTTTGTCAAAATGCAGAGTTATGCACCTAGATGGATGAACTTCCCTGTGTGTAATGATACCTCAGTCATTAAAAAATGTTAATTTTCTCCTTGTACAGAGTATCGCGCTCTATATTCTTGGTGATGAGAGCTCTGTTTCTGATGAATCCTCACACTACTTATCGAGAATAGCTCCAGGTAAGTCAGTGTAATGTTAGACTTCCCAAACAAAATTTAATGAATGCTGATATAAAAGTTGAAATTTAAAAATTAAAAATTTCCTAAGTGTTTGCTTTAGAGAGCACATCTTGCCTCATTTTAGAGGTTACATCTTACACTATTCTGGTCTAAGTCTGCTCCTGATTGTCAAAGGCCAGGATGATTTAAAATTGTATTTTCATTGTGCCTAAGAAGGACTACTTTAGCTCCAGTGAAATACTTTCCAGCCTGCTTATTTCATTATTTTCTAGGAGTTGTTAACAAAACTTTATTTCCAGATTTCTTTTGCATGTTATGTATTTTTTTTACCAGGAAGACTATCAAAATAAAGTTTTGTTTTGTTACTTTGTAGCCCCCCAGAAGTCACAAGCAGAACAAGAGGAAAACAGGTGACTTTTATTCAGATTGTGCTTTTATATTAAAAATATAAAACACTGTTATGTGTCACTCTTCTGTTTAATAACTGAGTTTTATTTTTTTTACAGGTTTAGTTTTAGTCATTCTACATCAGTCTCTAGTCTAGCTGAAAGATTAGTTGTCTGGATGGCCAATGTAGGTAAGGTCATCTTTACTTTCTGTGTGTCACTGAAATGCTTCCCCTGGACCCTCCTCACCAAGCCAGTGTCTGCAGAGCTAGCTAGACCTGGGAGGCATGGGGAGAGGGGTCTCATTCTATGAGAGGGTCCCAGTTTCCCTGACAGTCTCACAACTTTCATACGACATCAGTGGTACCTGATTTTTATCTCTCAGCCTCAGAATGGAGAGCACCAATCACTGCATACCAAACCTGAAGCCATTGTCATGCTCTGATATCAGAAAGGACTATTTCTGGCAAGATGTAAAAGTAATTGTATAAACATTGCAGGGGTGCCTTGGAAGGGAAGAGACCAGGGATTTTAGGCCCTGAAATGAAGATTCATGGGTAGAGCAGGGAAAAGAGTTTTCTATTCTTTAATCCTAACCTTGTGCTCCTAGGTTTCAAACTAAGTCAAGTACTAAAGAAATTTTTCTCAAAAATATATTAAAAAATCCGATTACTGATATGAACATATAAAAAAATGAGGATGTTTTTGTGTTAGAAAATAATGCTCTAATGAATATTATAAGATATTTCTGAATTCTTAAAGACTGTTCTAAATGACTTAGTTTTTCATTGTTCTTTTTTATATGCCCCCGTGAAAATTACGATAGTTGTCATTAGTATTACAAATAGGATACCTATGCTGAAAAAATTTTGGACAAGTTCAATTTATATATTTAATAAAAAGACTATTCTCATATAAGGAAACATTTTTGTCTTTAATGGTTAACTTTCTATGTTAATAGTGTACAATTTGTAAAATTAAAGAAATTATTTTAGGGAAAATAAAATTTTAATTAACATGAAGATTTGAAAAATTTTGCATACATATGAAAGAATGTATGAAATGTTTAGAGAATAATAATAAAGTGGGTATGGATGTACTGGTCCCCCACCATCAGAAATAGAACATCACCAGTGTGGCCAAGGTCCACGTGTAATTACTCCTGGTGGTGTCCTCCCTCACCGCCCTACCTCAATTTTGTATTCTTTTTCCTATTTTTTTGTAGTTTTATCATCTTTATATATTGCTTAGTATTTTATATTTTCTAAAATTTTTTTTAATTTCTTGATTTTTTTGAGAGAGAAAGAGACACAGACAGATGTTGATTTGTTGTTCCACTTATTTATGCATTCATAGGTTGATTCTTGTACGTGCCCTGACCCGGGATTGAACCCGTAACCTTGGTTTATCAGGACAGCGCTCTAACCAACTGGCTACCTGGCCAGTGCCAGTGTTTTATATTTTTGAACTTTATGTAAATGGACATAAATATGTTTCTGCCATCTTATTTTCTTCACTCAATGTTATTGTTTAAAGATTCATCCATGTTGACTTATGTGGCAGTAGGTCATTTGTTTTCATTGCTAAATGCTTCATTATTTGAATATATCAAAACTTATTTATCCACAGAATGATAGCAGTTGGGCTGTTTCCTCCCTTTTTTTTTTTGTCATAGTGAAACAATATTCCTAATGAGTATTTTAATGCCCATGTCCTTGTGCTGATGTGCACAAGTTTCTGCGTGGCAGTTGTTGTACGCTAGGGGTGGGCCATCTATGCATGCCATGGGTTTTCCAGTGTGGTTGTCCAGCATATACCATTGTCAGCTGGGGTCAGGAATCACCGTAGCTCTGCATAGATGCCAGCACTTGGTATTGATTGACTTTAATAGTTTTCTCTCAAGCAAGTGTGAGCTTCTATTTTCTAATGGTTTTAGTTTGCATTTCCCTGATCACTCATTGGGTAGGCCGTCTTTTCATATGTTTATTGACTGTTTCATCTGATGGAACGTTTAAGTCATTCGTGGTTTTCCTATTGTATTGCTTTTCTTTTTCTTAAGGTTTTTAAAAATTTTATAAAGAGACCTCTTCTACCAATCCCTGAATGTCAGAGACACTAGCCTGGTAGTGAGATTAATAAAATTATTTTTTTTCTTATTTGTCAGGATAGATGTTTGCTAATTAGTCAGGAGGTAACCAGGAGAGTGGCAAGTCTAAATGAAAAATGTTCTCCCTTCTTTTCACCATCAGGTTTCACTTTAAGAGACTTGGAAACTCTTCCCTTTGGAATTGCTCTTCCCATCAGAGATGCAATCTATCACTGTCGTGAGCAGCCTGCTGCAGACTGGCCAGAGGCTGTGTGTCTCTTGATTGGACGCCAGGACCTATCCAAGCAGGCCTGTGAGGGAAACTTACCCAAAGGGAAATCTGTGAGTGTCAGCAGAAGGCTCAAGGTTCATTTTTAGCGTGAATAACATCAAAGGAGAAATGTTCTACAGCTCTCTTGAATCTTTCTGCAAGTGTGTATATCACATTTGCCTTTTTTACATTATGTGCCAGATAACATTTATAATTGGACAGATGTTATTAATTGTAAATTAAACCTGGGAACAGGACATTTTTGAATGCTTCGTCTGGTCTGCTGGACCTGTTTTCACCTTGAGTCAGGACAAGTGCTAATCAGTAGGGCAACCACCATGGCTGATTCCCTATTTGTACCATATTGGTAATTTACTTTGTAATACGTGGGAAAATGCAGAGCACATAGATCCTGAATTTGAATAGGTAATATATAGCTGTTTTTTTTTTCATACATTTCTTGAATTTAACCTTTTAAATAGGTGTAACTATATCTGTTTAATCATATAAAACTGAAGACCCAGGAAAAAGACTTTTGTGGAGGGGGAAGGGGCACTAAGGTTGCTGAAAAGATGTCTTAATGTTACCCCTTCTGAATACTGGCCTCCATCAGTCTTCAGGTCTCTTTTTTGAAGAATGGATTCTAAGAACCTACAAGTAGAAAGTGAACTGCATTATTATCCTCCATTTATTTCTTTTAAACTTGGCCTCTTTTAAAACTTAAAAACAGAACTTTAAAAACTTATTCTAGAACTTGAGTTAACTTTCTTTTTTTAATATATTTTATTGATTATGCTATTACAGTTGTCCCATTTTCCCCTTCATTCCCCTCCACCCTGCACACCCCCTCCCACCCACATTCCCCCCTTTAGTTCATGTCCATGAGTCATAAGTTCTTTAGCTTCTACATTTCCCACACTATTCTTGCCCTCCCCCTGTCTATTTTCTACCTACCATCTATGCTACTTATTCTCTGTACCTCTTCCCCCCTCTCCTCCTCCCACTCCCCTGTTGCTGACCCTCCATGTGATCTCTATTTCTGTGGTTCTGTTCCTGTTCTAGCTGTTCGTTTACTTTGTTTTTGTTTTTGTTTTAGGTATGGTTGTTAATAATTGTGAGTTTGCTGTCATTTTACTATACATGTTTTTATCTTCTTTTTCTTAGATAAGTCCCTTTAACATTTCATATAATAAGGGCTTGGTGATGATGAACTCCTTTAACTTGACCTTATCTGGGAAGCACTTTATCTGCCCTCCCATTCTAAATGATAGCTTTGCTGAATAGAGCAATCATGGATGTAGGTCCTTGACTTTTGACTTGGAATACTTCTTTCCAGCCCCTTTGTGCCTGCAAGGTCTCTTCTGAGAAATCAGCTGACAGTCTGATGGGAACTCCTTTGTAGGTTACTGTCTCCTTATCTCTTGGTGCTTCTAGGATTCTCTCCTTGATTTTAATCTTGGGTATTGTAATTATGATGTGCCTTGGTGTGTGCTTCCTTGGGTCCAACTTCTTTGGGACTCTCTGAGCTTCCTGGACTTCCTGGAAGTCTGTTTCCTTTGCCAGATTGGGGAAGTTCTCCTTTATTATTTGTTCAAATAAGTTTTCCACTTGCTGCTCTTCCTCTTCCCCTTCTGGTACCCCTACAATTGGGATGTTGGAACGTTTATAGATGTCCTGGAGGTTCCTAAGGCTCTCTTCATTTTTTAAATTCTTGTTTCTTCATTCTTTTCTGTTGATTTTGGTTGTTTCTTTCTTCCTTCTGGTCCACTCCATTGATTTGATTTGAGTCCAGTTTCCTTCTCTTCACTATTGGTTCCCTGTGCATTTTCCTTCATTTCACTTAGTGCAGCTTTTATTTGTTCATCTAATTTGCAACCAAATTCAACCAGTTCTGTGAGCATCCTGATCACCAGTGCTTTGAACTGTGCATCTGATAGGTTGGCTATCTCTTTGTCGCTTAGTTGTGTTATTTCTGGAGCTTTGATCTGTTCTTTCGTTTGGGCTTTTTTTTTTTTTTTTGGTCTTACCTCGCCTGTTATGTAGTGAGAGGCGGAGCCCTAGGTGTTCCCCAAGGCAGGCAACCCAGTTGCTGGGTTATGACAATGTGTGTGGGGGAGGGGTCAGAGGGAACCATGGTGCTTGCTCCCTTCTCTGCCGGATTTCAGTCCCTTCCGCCGCTTCTCAGAAGCAAACTGGGCCCTTCTGGTGCTGATTTTCTTGTGGGTGGGCTTGTGTATGTTCTAGGACCCTGTCAGTCTCTGCAACTAACTCTCCTGTGAGTCTGGGAGTCTCTCCTGGCACCTCAACCCCCACAGGTGTTTTCAGTTGGTGTTTTGAGGCTTTATTTCCCTGAGCTGGAACCCTGGGTTTTGAGGTCTGTCTTGCTCCCCAGTTTCGCCTGGTTTATCTGTGTGGGAATGTGGGACCACCTGGTCCGCCAGCCACCTCACTCGCCTTGCTGGGTGTGCCTACTGCCACCCTGTGCCTGGGGTCTGCCAGCCATTGCTTGCGTGCCCAGGGTTTACCCACTGCCGTCTTGTGTGCCTGGGGTCTGCAAGCCACCACTTTTTTTTTTTTTTTTTTTTGCTGTGGCCCCTCTCCGCCCTGCTAACCAACTTCACTCTTCCTACTGGTCTAGATGAATGTGTCTATTTTAACTCCTTGGTTGTCAGACCTCCATACAGTTTGATTTTTCTGTTGGTTCTGGTTATTTTTTGTTTCTTAATTTTTGTTGTCCTTATTTTGGTTGTGCAAGGAGGCACAGTGTATCTGTCTATGCCTCTATCTTGGCTGGAAGTCTCTAGAACTTGAATTAATTTTCAAAACACAAATGGTTGTACTGCACTGCCGTGAGCATCAAGGACGTTTCAGGAACAATAATTCCACTCCTGGTGACTGTGCAGATTTGACTTATCTCTCACTCGCCTTTGATCTAACAGATGATAATACACTGTAACTATTTATAGTCCACATCAAGTCTTAGGCCACTGATGCTTCAGAACCCATGTCAAAATTTATTCCTGATCATTGTTGCTTCCTGGATCTGTGACAGAAGCAGTTTCCATGGGGGTCCAGCTTCCAGCAGGGTCCCACCTAATGGTGCTTTTTAGTTTGCACTTAACAAAACAGCACCTAGTTGAATTTTTTATTTTAACAGAAAACCAATTTCCTTGGTTAATAATGTGGCTATCCTTTCCTTGACCAAGTAAGTTTTAGCCTTTAGCCCCCCTCTCACTCACGAGAGTGAGAGCAGTGTCACACTGTTAGCAAGTGACCATCAGCACCGAATGCTGTTGGTGACTGTCCCGTGTTTAACTGTCACTTTAAGTCTGTCCGAATCCAGTTTGTTCAGTTACTTGAGGCTGCATTTCATAAGTCATCTAAATTCAGTTCATCAGCTCTTTGGGTCTGTATTTTATAACTAACTCATCCATTAGAATATAGTTTCTTTTAAAAATTGGGCATTTTATAGGAATTGCAATGAATTTTTATGAACTAAATAAAAATGATTATTTAGCCATATCTGCCATTATTTTTTTCATGTTAGTGTTGTTTTTATGTTAAATGTTGCAAAACTCTAGCATTTCAACTAGGAGTTAATCCTTTGTTTAAAAGAGTGTAAAATGTTACTGAGAGAAGACTGGTGCCATTGGCACCCGTGCTGAAGTCTGAACTTGGACTGGGAGGGCTCATGTTAAAGAGCATGCTGAGCTTATGAGGAAGGAATGATAATCAGGGGACGAACCTTTTTCATTTGTTTTGCTACATTTAATTCCTTCCCTTTTAAGAAATTTTTATTTGGGGCATATTTATAAACAAAAGTGAAAAGTAGCCATGATCCACTGTATTTGATAAAGTACTAAAGGAAGAAAGTATTGCCCAGCTTTTTCCAATCCTTGTTGTATGTCTCATATTTTTATTTTCTGCTTATATTAATCAAAGATAATATTTAAATCAGTGTGGGTTTTAAGTAGTAATAGGGGGCTTATATTCCTTTTACAGTAATTTGTTTCTTTTTCAAGATATTCAGGATATAGTTAGATTTTTACAATTTATTCAGACCCTTTCTTTCAAAGGAATCATCTTCCTGACTCTTGTCTTAAATTTAAACTTTTTCTCTCAGCTCATTAAAAGTTTTCCAAGTGGAAAATCTAATTGTACTGTAAAAGAGAGATCTAGGCTAGAGTCTTGGTACATATTGGGGATCCAGCCCAGCCTGCTTTTGAATGCATGGTTTCTCCGTGTAGATAGTTGCGCTCATCATCCTGGACACCCTCCCATTCCGTCAGTGCGTGTTGACTGGTTTGTAAATTGTCATTACAATCAAGTCTGTTACTCAGGTGCTCTCATCAGATGTTCCTTCAGGAACAGAGACTGAGGAGGAGGATGACGGCATGAACGACATGAATCAGGAGGTTATGTCACTCATATGGAGTGAAGATCTACGGGTGCAGGATGTGCGGAGGCTTCTTCAAAGCGCGCATCCCGTCCGTGTCAACGTCGTGCAGTACCCAGAGCTCAGCGACCACGAGTTCATTGAGGAAAAGGAAAACAGGTAATGGGAAGCATGACTTACCTCTCTTCAGACTTGTTTTCTTTTTTTTAATGCTGAGACCCCCCAAAATACTTCAAAGTTAAAAGTGCCATGTATTTTAAATTTTTATCCAACCTTAATCTACATTTTCAAAATATGTGTAGACCCTCCTCCTGAAATACAGCTGTCAGATATTTTTAAAAGGTGAATCTAAAACCATTTTGCTCTTACTTGCTTTAAGAATTTACAAAGGAGCCCTGGCTGGTATGGCTCAATGGACTGAGTGCTGGCCTGCAAACCCAAAGGTTGCTGGTTCAATTCCCAGTCAGGGCATATGCCTGGATTGTGGGCCAGGTCTCCAGGTGGGGGCCTGTGAGAGGCAATAGATCAATGTATCTCTCACACATTGATGTTTCTCTCCCTCTCTCCCTTCCTTCTCTCTAAAAATAAATAAATAAAATCTTAAAAAAATTTACAAAGGAAAACATTGAACTCATTCTTGTGTTTCCTGATCAGGAAAATATTTTGAATGCTTTTAGTATTGATTCAGCATGGTTTAAACTTACACCAGTATTTTTTTTCTTGCTCCCATTAGAAACTCTAATAATGATAGGTTATAACTGTATAAGCCTTCTCTTTTGCCACTCTCTAACGCTTATGTCCCTTACTATGTCACTAATAATGATTTGTATCTTGATAAATTATATGATTGAGTAGTAATCAGTATCACATGGCTGACATTCCAGAGTTATTGCCTTCGGACAATTCAACTTAATTTCTTGCAATTACAGTTGACATTCAATATTATATTAGTTTCAGATGCATAGCATAGTGGTTATACACCTATGTAATTTATGAAGTAATCACCCCAATGATTCCAGCACCCACCTGGCACCATACATAGTTTTGACAGTGTTATTGACTGTATTCCCTATTCCCTGTGCTGTACTTTATATCCCTGTGACCATTTTGCAACTACCAATTTGCACTTCTTAATCCTTTCACTCTTTTCACCCAATCCCCAATTCCCTTTCCATTTGGCAGCATCATCAGTTTAGTTTTCTGCATCTATGAGTCTATTTAACTTTGTTCTTTAGATTCCACATATAAGTGAAATTATATAGTATCTGTCTTTCTCTCTCTGGCTTATTTCACTTAGCATCATGCCCTTTAGGTCCATCCATGTTGTTGCAAATGGCAAGATTTTATTCTTTTTTTAAAAAAGATTTTATTTATTCATTTTTAGAGAGAGGGGAAGGGAAGGAGAAAGAGAGAAAGAGAAACATTAATGTGTGGTTGCCTCTCATGTGCCCCCTACTGCAACCCAGGCATGTACCTTGACTGGGAATCAAACTGGTGACCCTTTGGTTTGCAGGCTGCCGCTCAATGCACTGAGCCGCACCAGCCAGGGTGATTTTATTCTTTTTTATGGCTGAGTAATATTCCATTGTGTATAAGTACTACATCCTCTTTATCCAGTCATCTGTTGATACACACTTGAGTTGCTTCTACATCTTAGCTATTATAAATAATGCAGCAGTGAACATAGGGACACAAATATATTTTCGAATTAGTGTTTTGGATTTCTTTGGATATAAGCCCAGATGTGGAATTGCTAGGTCATGAGGTAGTTCTATTTTTAATTTTTTGAGGAACCATCATACTGTTTCCCACAGTGGCTACACCAGCCTGTATTCCTACCAACAGCGCAGAAGGGTTCTCTTTTCTCCACATTCTTGCCAACACTTGTTTGTTGATTGTTGATAGCCATTCTGACAGGTGTGAAGTGATACTTCGTTGTGGTTTTAATTTGCATCTCTCTGATGATTAGTGACATTGAGCATCTTTTCATATTTCTGTTGGCCCTCTGTATGTTCTCTTTCGTGAAGTGTCTAATCAGGTCCTCTGCCCATTTTTTAATTGGATTGTTTTTTCTGGTGTTGTGTGAGTTCTTTATAAATTTTGGATATTAACCCCTCATCAGATGTATCATTGGTGAATTTCTTCTTCCATTCAGTAGGTTATCTTTTTGTTTTGTTGGTAATTCAGTTTAGATTTAAAATTCTCTGGTCTTTCTTTTTTTTATCTTCCTGGTCTCTATTACCTGTCATCTCTGCCAGTCTTTTCTGCTCCTTTCTTTACTTCCTGTGGTACTTACTACTTCTAGGGAAGGACCATCCACATTTAGCCTCTGGCTATTGAAGGTCTAAGTCAGTCATAATCCTCCTATCTCTGTTTCCTTCCCCTGTGGTCCCAAGTGTTAGTCACTATAAATGAGGAGATGGAGTGACTGAGAAGTTGTATGAGAGCCTGGCCAATGTCTGTGGGGCGACTGTGGATAAATTACTTAAGCTCTTGCTGTCTCAGTTGCCGCCTCTATAAGAACAGGCATGATTGCAGCATTCGTACCTCACAAGGTGGTTCTGTGTATCAAGTGAGTTATTTCTACATAATGCTGGGCATACTGCCCAGCACATGGCAGAGCTCACTGCAGTCAGTGATTTGAGCAGAGTTAATTCTGTGACACTGGTTTTATTTTTGCCTTTTACTCTCTGAAATCAGAATAGGTCTTTCAGTCAGCAGGTATTATAATTTAATTGGCAGTATTTTTTCTTTCCTAGTACTTCATGAAATAGTGATGCATATTAACATCAAAGGCATTATAAGTGGAAGGGATACAGTATTATTGTTTTCATTATGATAATGTTGTGGGTTATGTGAAAGATTACTGCCAAAAACTGTTACGGGTATTGCCTCCTTGCCTTGACTTTCCATATTCTAAATTAATGTGAGGCAGTGTTTCCAAAAAATCTTCCAACAGCAAAATTTCCCCCACCAGTGAACTAGAAAAGCAGCTCTGAGTGTGCAGGTAGGGAGAGAGAAAGCCTGCTTGCGAGTAGCTTTGTCTGCAGAGGCAGTGTTAGCCTCTGCAGGGATATTTCTGTGTCTTCAGATACAACTTGTGTTACGTGTTTCCTGGTTATAATGCCCTTACTTTCACAGCTTGATTTTGTTTTCTTTTAAGGGGCTTTACAGAATGAGATTTATTTTAACATAGAAACAAGTAGCCCATAGGAGCCATTTTAACCTTGAGCATCACTGATACATAGTGATATTGTCCTGTAAATCCTAGCTGTCATATAAAGGAAAATCATTCTGTTTTCCCTGGGAACGCTATGAAATCTGCTGACCTTCAGTGTAGGAACTTCCTTTTCTTCCTTGTGTAGAGGCCATGCAGGTGGCACTTCTGAGTCTCTTTTGGCAGAAAGAGTGGGAGGAGGACCCCAGATGTATTGAGGGCGGCTAGACTGAAAGTAAGTAATACAATGAGGAAACTCAGAATATAATATTTTGCTATGAGAGGGTTAGCAACAGAGTAGAATTTCAGGTTTCTCTTTTTGGATGCCTGGGGATATCTGGCTTATGGACCAGCTGGTTTTCATTCAAAGCAAATATAAAACAAAAGAAAGGAAATGGGTCTCCCCTTAGAGTTTCTAAGGGGGGCAAGAGTATTAAAGAGAGAATGACTGTGTTTGGATGATTCAGCCACATCTGTATGGATTTCCTGGATGTGACTTCATCTTACACAGCACACCCTCTTTTGAAATACTTGCCCACAGATTGCATTTCATTTTTTTTTGCCTAAAAGTTTTTCATATCTTGGTTTTAATTTTAATTATAGGTTGCTCCAGTTGTGCCAACGAACTATGGCCCTTCCGGTAGGGCGAGGGATGTTCACCTTGTTTTCATACCATCCTGTTCCAACGGAACCGTTGCCTATTCCTAAGTTGAATTTGACTGGTATGTTAAAGTCTGGGTTCAGTGGTGAAGGAAATGGAATGCCCTCTTTGTCCCTGGTGGCTCTGTGTGTTGTTAGTAGCTGCTGCTAGTGCTTATCGCTGCACAGGCAGCAAGTCAGACTGAACACTGAGGGAAGTGGAAGGTAGTCCAGTGCTAATTTCTGCATTTAATGAGACTATTTCCAGATGTGGAAAGACACTTGGGAAAGTTTAGAAAGATATTATTGATAATGGTAAGATTTTAAAATGTAGTATGTAAAAATATTTAGTCTTAACATGTTTTTTTGTCTTATTATGAATGTATGATCCTTATATAAAAACAAGAAAATATACTTATAGTAGTTCCACTAGTGTTGACATTTTGGTGTATAAGTTCCTGAATTTTATTTCTCCACTTTATAATTTTATATTTGTTTAATTATCAGAAAATTTAAATCTGTTTTAGAAACTGTTGTAAAAATTTACTATATAGGGAGCATCTGTCCATATCTTGCATATCTGTGTATATAATTATGTATATTTATGTACGTAGGTATTGTGTACACGTGTTTTTAATCAACAGCTTCTTGTATATTTTACTTAATGGACTATAATTCATATAAACAGCCTGGTATTTTTGGGAATTATTGTTTCTTGCTATTATAAATATATTTGGGGAATATATTCTTATTTTGGATAATTGCTTAGAAGTAGAACTCTTAGGACAGCAAGATTTTAAGGCTCTGATGCAGCAGATTTCAAATTGCCTTTCTGATTGGATGCATGAGCTTTTACTTCTACCAGATAGAGAATGCTCCTTTTCCAATATTATTGATTATGGGTTTTATAGTGCCCATTCACCTGATACAAGTTTGAATGTGTTCTACAGGTTACAATCATGTACAGTCAAAATTATGGAAATTCCTTAAGGTGTAGGGCATGTGGTTTCATGAGACCTGTACAAAATGTAATTTATATTTCAAGTTGCATAATTTTAAAAATTCAGGGTCTCTCTCAGATTTGTAAAGAGCTCTGCCTTCTCCAGTATCACACCTAGTCTGGAGTCCTCATCTCAGTGGTAGACACAGCAAGCAGAGTGACCATCGCTATTTTAATGTTCTCTCTCTCGGAGATAAAGCGTCTATGGCAAAATATGAGCAGCCATTGAATCTTGATGTAGGGTATGGGACATAGGTGTTTATTAGTCTTTGAACTGTTTGAAGGTTTTCATAGAAAAGGCTTGGATTAGAAGAGAATCTCATGAGAAATCGGCAAATGTTAAAATGTATTAAATCTGGTTGGCCATGCTATGCTTGGGTGAATGTTAAATGCATGAATTATTGTCTTTTAAAAATATTTAGTAAAATTTGCATGATTTAAAATGTGTTTATGACTTTAATCCAAAATTTTATTCTTTTAGCCATTCTGGTAGGCACCCCCTAAGAAAAAGCTATCTTGATTTAATAACACTAATTTAGGAAAAAATATTTTTTTAGTTTCTTAACTCTCCCACTGATAGGCCTGTTGTACATTTTCTATGTTGTTGTTCTTATTGAAGAATATATTCAATTCTTGTTACTTTACCCTTTGCCTTTTATTGATTTTGTGTACAGATATTATGTGTTATGTATATGATGAGTTGCTGCTTTGCAAGGTTTACTTGTTTTTTCATTGTTTATCTCTGTGCCTTTTTGAGAAAGTCAGGGTATAACTGATGAACTTGTTACCCAGTGTAGTGCTGCCACACAGCAGCATTCGAACCAGGTCTTAGGTAAAAAAAGCAGATGGTAAAGTCCTACATTTTCCTTTGTGCTTGTGTCTCTGTGTGTCTGTGTGTGTGTGTTTATGTATCCCAAGTAAGACATTGTGAATCTGTGTAAAATTTATTTTACATAACTTTCAGAACTGCTTTAAAGCCATATTTTCAAACTTCTAGTGACTTGCGTAACTTTATGCAATTTTTAGCATATTTATTTTATATATTCATGACTTTAGCCAGTATAGATTATTAAAAATACTTTAAAAATTCAGTATATGCTTACACAGGTAGATCAAAACCAGACTCAGGTAATTCAAAGAGAACATACCATTTAGTTTACTTTGCTCTTAAATAAATTGACCACAGAATTATTAAATTTAATTAGTACTCTTATGGTTCACTGGGTAACTCAAGTCTATAAAATGATGCTTTTTATAGCACTATATGAATGAATTTGGTGTTGTTAACAATAGCATATAATTATCATTATATATATGTATATATATACATACACACAGACATATAAGTAAAAGAGCACATTTAAAAAGATAATTGTCTCTTTTTATTTTTTATTTATTTTTTAATAGTTTATTTTTTATTGTATCTTTTCCATTACCATTTATCCCCCTTATACCATCTTCCACCTCCACACACCCCCTTTCCCCTTGCAATCACCATACTGTTGTCTGTGTCCATCAGATCTTTTTCTTTTTTGCTTGATCCCTTTACCCCCGAACCCCCACCCAGAGCTCTCAGCCTGCTTTCCATCTATGAGTCTGTCTCTCTTTTCCTTTTTAGTTCAGTTTGTTCATTAGATGCCACATGTGAGTGAGATAATATGGTATTTGTCTTTCTCTGACTGGCTTACTTCACTTAGCATAATGTTCTTCAGGTCCATCCATACTTTTGCAAAGGGTAAAATTTTCTTCCTTTTTATAGCCTAGTAGTATTCCATTGTGTAAATGTACCATAGCTGTTTTATCCACTCATCTGCTGATTGGCACCATTTTCCCTGAGAAAAATATGGTGTGGCATATTTAAAATTAACGTTAGTGGCACTAAACCTCACACTGGAATTTATTGTTAACATAGTTTAACTGTGACTTGTCTTTTTTATTTTATTTTATTTTAAATACTTTGGACTTTATTTTGTAGGCTCGGGGGAGCCTGACACAGATTTGTCCTCCCTTGGCATCCCAAGCTGGAGAAGGTTTTTCATCTCTTCTTTCCTGTCCACTTTTTCTTTTAACCTGTGACTAGTCTTGATTTTATTTTTTAATAAGCTTCCTGCTGTTTGAAAGAAAGATTTTAAAGCCATGGACACCCTCATCAGATCTCTAGAGCCCCATGTATTTTAGCAAAAAAGATGATGAATTATTTTAAGCAGTTAAGGTTTTCCACTTGCATCAAGTTTGACTCACATGTATGACAGTTTCAGGACTCATAGTAACTTAACATTATTTAGGGTTTCGAATGTAGAGAAAGCAGTCTCTGTTCTCAAAAATCTAAATTTAACAACTTTGGTTTTGTAAATTTCTTTATTATTTTTTGCAAATCTTTATTTAAAATTTTTTTTTATTGTTGTTCAAGTACAGTTGTCTCAACAAACTGACAGTAACCAGAGGGGAGGGGGGAGGGGTGTAATGTGATTTTGTAAATTTCTAGTCTCTCAGTTTTACATTTGTTTGCATGAATAGGGCGCGCTCCTCCTCGGAACACAACAGTAGACCTTAACAGTGGGAACATTGATGTGCCTCCCAACATGACAAGCTGGGCCAGTTTTCATAATGGTGTGGCTGCTGGCCTGAAGATAGCCCCGGCTTCTCAGATTGACTCGGCCTGGATTGTTTACAATAAGCCCAAGCATGCTGAGTTAGCCAATGAGTATGCTGGCTTCCTCATGGCCCTTGGCCTGAATGGGCACCTCACCAAGCTGGCCACTCTCAACATCCATGACTACTTGACTAAGGTGAGAACTTGTGCTCCCAGCTCCTGGAATTGGGCCTCACCTGGGCTGTTGCAGTAGCTCCTAATTGTTCTATTTGCTCTTCTTTCTTTATTCTTATACCTCTAAACCCATTCTTATATCAGGCACAGTAGTCTCTTTCTAAGGTATAAGTTGGAATGTATCACTTCCCTGGTCAAAACTGTGTAATGAATGGTCTTCCATTTGCTCTGAATTACACAATTCTCCAGCCTTACTTTGTACCAGTTTTCCACTTGTTCTCCATGCCCCAAATGGGATTGGCCATTTTAGCCCCTTGGCATAAACTGTTCCTCTTAGCCTAAACCCTTCCATTTTTATGCCATAAAAATTCACCTATTAAAGTATGCAATTTAGTGGTTTTTAATATGTCTACAGATTTGTGCATTGTTATCACTGATAACTTTAGAACATTTTTACCACCTTGTAAATGAACTTCATACCCAGTAGCAGTCGCTCTGTGTTCCTCTCTCCCACAGTCCCTGGCAGCCACTAATCTGCTTTCTGTCTCTATGGATCTGCTGATTCTGGACCTTTCATCTGAATGAAATCATATAATGTATGGCCTTTAATGACTGGCCTCTTTGTCTTAGCAGAATGTTTTCAACATTCAACCATGTTATTTTTTGTACCAAGCATTTAATTTCTTTTTATAGCTGAATAGAAACTATTATACGGATATACTGTTTTTATTTATGCATTCATTAGTTGATGGGTATTTAGGTTATTTCTGCTTTTTGGCTATTATGAATAATGCTGCTGTAAACATGGCACATGTTTTTGAGTGGGCTTATATTTTCATTTTTCTTGCGTATATTGCTAGAAGTGGAATTGTTGCACCATATGATAACTCTTCATTGAAATTTTTGTGGAACCACTGAACTGTTTTTCAAAGTGGCTGCACCATTTTACAATTGCACCAGTAGTACCTAGGAGTTCTAGTTTCTTCACATTGTTGCCAATATCTGTTTTTTAAATTATAGTCATCCTAGTAGGTGTGAAATAATATCTCATTGTAGTTTTGGTTTGTATTTCCCTGATGGTTAATGATGTTGAACATCATTTCATGTTAAGTTTTCTTTGGAGAAATGTCTATTCAAATTCTTTGCTTAATTTTTAACTGGGTTATCTTACCGAGTTGTATTCTGTATATATTCTGGATAGTAGTCCATTAACAGGTAAAAGATTTGCAAATTTTTCTCTCATTCTTCCAGGTTTTTTTTTTTTTTTTTCACTTTCTGATGCCATTTTTGAAAGACGTAAGTTCTTAATTTTGATGAAGGCTAGTTGATCGATTTTTTTTTTTTGTATTTTTAAAGTACACTTTATCGATTATGCTGTTACAGTTATCCCATTTTTTTCCTTCCCTTTATTCCCCTCCGCCCTGCACCCCCCTTACCACAGCACTCCTCACCCCCACTTAGGTCATGTCCATGGATCGTACATGTAAGTTCTTTGGTTTCTCCATTTCCTATACCATTCTTAACTCCCCCCTGTCTATTTTGTACCTACCATTTATGCTTCTTATTCCCTGTATCTTTTCCCCCATTCTCCCGCTCCCCTTCCCTGCTGTTAACCCTCCATGTGATTTCCATTTCTCTGGTTCTGTTCCTGTTCTATGGGCTTGGT
>PVKU01006373.1:31756-105194 GCA_004027475.1 Anoura caudifer
TTTTTTTTTTTTTTCTCTTCAGATTCAGTTGTTGATAGTTACGAGTTTGTTGTCATTTTACAAACTCATTGTTCATAATTTTTGATCTTCTTCTATTTCTTAGATAAGCCCCTTTGACATTTCATATAATAAGGGCTTGGTGATGATGAACTCCTTGAACTTGACCTTATCTAAGAAGCACTTTATCTGCCCTCCCATTCTAAATGACAGCTTTGCTGGATAGAGCAATCTTGGATGGAGGTCCTTGCCTTTCATGACTTGGAATATTTCTCTCCAGCCCCTCTTGGCTGTAAAATTTTTTTTGAGAAATCAGCTGACTTATGAAAACTCCTTTGTAGGTTACTCTCTCCTTTCCTTTTGTTGCTTTTCAGATTCTTTTTCAGATTCTTTCTTTAATCTTGGGTAACTTAATTATGATGTACTTTGGTGTGTGCATGCTTGGGTCCAACTTCTTTGGGATTCCCTGGGCTTCTTGGACTTCCTGGAAGTCTCTTTCCTTTGCCAGATTGGAAAAGTTCTCCTTTATTATTTGTTCAAATAAGTTTTCAATTTCTTGCTTTTCTTCTTCTCCTTCTGACACCCTTATGATTTGGATGTTGGAATGTTTAAAGTTGTCCCAGAGGTTCCTAAGCCTGTCCTCATTTTTTTGAATTCTTGTTTCTTCATTCTGTTTCGATTGAATATTTATTCCTTCCTTCTGTTCCAAATTGTTCATTTGAGTCCTGGTTTCCTTCCCTTCACTGTTGGTTCCCTGTTTATTTTCCTTTATTTTACTTTTCATAGCCTTCATTTCTTCCTCTTTTTTATGACCGTACTCAACCATTTCTGTGAGCATCCTGAACCACCAGTGTTTTGAACTCTGCATCTGATAGGTTGGCTATCTCCCCATTGCTTAGCTCTTTTTCTGGAGTTTTGATCTGTTCTTTCATTTGGGCCATATTTCTTTGTCTTGGTGGACCTGTTATATTGTAAGGGGTGGAGCCTTAGGTATTTGCCAGGGCGAGGCAACCCACATCCTTGTGTTGTGGTGCTGTGTGTGGGGGAGGGGTCAGAGAGAAGCAGTGCTGGTTGCTTGGCTCTTGGCTGGCTTTCATTCATTTCCCCTGCTACCCACATTCAGATTGGGCCCTTCTGGTGCTGATTCCCTGGTGGGTGGGCTTATATTCATCCTAGGACCCTATGGGGCTCTCCAACGACCAGTCCTCTGAGTTCCTCCTGTCCCTGCAATGCCCACAGAATTTTATAGCCAGAGGTTTTGAGACTTTCTTTTCCCTACTCTGGAACCATGGCTTGCATGGTCTATCTTGCTCCCCAGTTGTTCCCCCAGGTTTATCCACACGCAAATGTGTGACTGCCCATACTGCCAGCTGCCACCTTGCTGTGTGTCTTCACCCAGGCTTCCCGTCTCCACCCCTCCTACCAGTCTGAATAAATGTTCTTCTTTAACTCCTTGGTTGTCAGACTTCTATACAGTTTGATATTCTGGCAGTTCTGGTTGGGTCGTATTTTGTTTTTAAATTTGTCCTTCTTTTGGTTGTGTGAGGAGGCAAAATGTGTCTACCTACACCTCCTCTTCGCTGGACAGTTCATCTATTTTTTCTTTGGTGGTTGTGCTTTTGGTGTTGTATCCAAGTCATTGCCTAGCCCAGGGTCATGAAGATTTACACCTATGTGTTCTCCTAAGAGCTTTATAGTTTTAGTTCTTACATTGAGTTCCATGATCCATTTATGGTAATTTTTGTTTATAATATAAGGAAGGACCCCACTTTATTCTTTGGCACGTGGCTCTCCCATTATCACAGCTCTATGTTTTGATAAGACTGTTCTTTTCACATTGGATTGTCTCGGCACCCTTGTCAGTGGACCATCAGTGTGAGTGAAGTTTATTTCTGGATCACCTCGGAGACATTTACATGTTCTCTCACTTGACATCAGTCTCTCCTTTTAAAGTTGAGTGTCCCCCTTTCTGCCACTTTTCTGGCTAATTTGTGCTTATCCTTCAGGTCCTTTCGTGAATTTTACTCTTTTTAGAGATTTCTAATAATTCCTCAGCCTCTCCTAATCTAAATTAGGCACCTTTAAAATACTGTTTTGTATTACTTTGCACTTTTTCAATGCATTACTTTTTAATACTGTATTGGTATGTTTTTAGTTTAACATTTTTCCCTGTTTGGGCAGTAGCTTCATGAGGACAAGGACCATGTCTGTATAGTTTGCTGTTGTATTCTTGATGCCTCTCACTGTGCTTGTCACATAAAGCACTTATTAAAAGTACTGGCAGGCAACGTTTTACTTTAAATCCTATCTCTTTCGGTAGTGGCTTAAGTTTCTATATCCTCTCTGTTGTAGGGTCATGAAATGACAAGCATTGGGCTACTCCTTGGTGTTTCTGCTGCTAAGCTGGGCACCATGGATATGTCCATTACTCGACTGCTTAGCATCCACATTCCTGCTCTCCTACCCCCGACATCCACGGAGCTTGATGTTCCTCACAATGTCCAGGTGGCGGCCGTGGTTGGCATTGGCCTCGTATACCAAGGAACAGCTCACAGGCATACTGCGGAAGTCCTGTTGGCTGAAATAGGTATGATTAATAGCGCTGTGTCTTCATTAGTGTACATTTCCTGTTCCACAGGAACCAAAGTAAGAATGATAGTAAAATTGTAAAAATTAAGGAAAAAGTAGTAGCTGATGTGAGAATAAAGATGATCTGATACTAATAAAAAAATGACAAGTAATGTTTTTCAAGGCTGGTGTTACTGTGCAGGTTATCAGTTAGCATTTTTGTTTGGCAAGCCGAGTAGTGGCAGTGATGCCATCAGTGAGGTGGTGTCAGCGCCATGTGAGCCTGCTTTTGTCCTGCCGGGTTCTGCCAGGCAATGTCTAGCAGTGGTCTGCACCTAAAACCCAAAGTTGATTATTTTGATCCCCCAAACAGTGTTTACTCTGTTGGACAAAAGCACTTCCAAGAGAATGGAAGTGATGGATTCCTGCTTTCCTCCTTTACAAGCTAGTAGTGGGTTTGTTAGTGATGAAGGGCATCTTCTGTGCTGTCATTTTTTTCTGGCCTGTGGAGATGCTGTTGGCATTATTAGTATTGATAGTAGTTTAGATACATAATGTCCTGTTCTGTCCTATTCAGGATCTTTTCTACAGGTATTTGAGGATATATCGTTGAAGATACTTTATTCTCTAGGTTGATTGCAGCAGTCACCTGTTGCCACAGTGCCGCTACATAGCAAATAGCCTCACGGTTGGCCTGAGCATCTCTGCTTCTGGCTGCAGATTTGAGGGGCTGCTGTTCTGGCTCTGTTCCAGGTGCCTTATTCTGGGGCTCAGGTGGGAGGATGTGCTGCTTCAATAGCGACGACAGAAGGCAGAGGGAGAAACCAATGTTGGAAGCACAATTCAGACCTTGGGTTAACATTGCATCAGCTGAGATCCCAGGCCAAAGCCAGTCACACATCCACTGTAAGACAGTCAAGAGTGTGGGTGTGTATGGACTGTCACTGTAGGGCCATGAAGTATTGGAACAAACAATTTAGTCTGCTATGGTGATGAAATAAATTGTTCTCAAAACTGAAATTTTCCTACAAGATAATTTAACATTCTTTGCCTATTTTATAATGGTATCTGATGATATCATCCATATGAGGTATCTGATTGGCAGCTTCATCATGCTGACATACCCACTCATGCATCACGTCTCATGCAGAGTTTTTTGGTGAAACTTCAAATCACCCAGGTGACTCAGCCCCCCTGCAAGCCTATATTTGGCACTTTGCAACTTTTGGCTTTTCCCAAAACTAAGGTCACCTTTGAAGGGGAAGAGATTTCAGACCATTCATGAGATTCAGGAAAATATGACAGGGCAGCCGATGGCGATTGGGAGAACTGTGTGAGGTCCCAAGGTGCCTACTTTGAAGGGGACTGAGGCATCATTGTTCTGTGTACAGTGCTTCTTGTATCTTGTGTCTTTAATAAATGTCTCTGTTTTTCATATTACATGGCTGGACACCCTCTGGACAGACCTCGTATATCTCACAGCCATAGCACACACTTTCATGATATAAATAGAAGACTGGATTCTTGTAGCTCTTTTATGTAATTATATACTGTCAGAATGTACATACTGTTTTTATATGCCCTTTTCATGTATCATTGTCATAAATGTTTTAAAAAATTAATTTATATTGTTTAATATCATTGAGTTGCTATTCTATAAATTGCCTAATTATTTTCTTATTTTCAGGTCTTTCAGGTTGTTTCTAATTCTTTGCTATTATGCATAAACATTATGCTGATTACTTTTGTATAATACTTTTTTAATTGCATTTTTTTCCTGAAGATAAAATCCCAGGAATGTGAACTTTTTTGGAGGGGGGAGGCCTTTATATATAATACATTTTGCTGCCTTAACAGGTAGAGTTAGTGTTATGTGGTGCTTTATAAAAGTATACGTTTTGCATCTAGCCAAGCTTTTAGGATGAATACACAGAAATTCTGCCATAGTGTAGGGTAGCTCAATAATATATAGATTCAAAGGAAGTGTCTCAAAACAGAATATTTAATGTGCTTAAAAACTTGTAGGAAGCCTCCATCCTATCCATTATCAGTATTTGAATATGGTCTCACAACATCTAATGAATAGATTTCAAAATAAAAACCAAATACAAATGCAGAAGATTAAAAATTAAAACTCTTTGAGCACCCCTCCCTTTAAAAAGTTTTCCCAACTTCTTAGTAATTAAAAAAAAAAAAAATGAAACCTAAAGTTTCACAGTATTTTAAAGTTATTACTTTTAAATTAGAAGAATTAAAAGAATCATTTTGGGATTTATTTTGTAGTAAACTGACAGTTGTGGATAACATTTGTGATCATACCCTGTTTTTTGAGTGAGGTTATAATTGAAACCATAGTTCTTACACAGTTTTCTAGAAAGTTAACTCTAAAATTCTTCTGACTGAAGATTTTAAGAGGCCAGCTTGAATCACGCTATTTCCTCTTTCACAGGACGGCCCCCTGGCCCGGAGATGGAGTACTGCACCGACAGAGAGTCCTACTCTTTAGCTGCGGGCCTGGCCCTGGGCATGGTCTGCCTGGGGGTAAGCACAGGCTGTGCCTTCTGAAACTTCAGTGATGACATCCGCTCGTGGAGACAAGAGTCTTGATACTTTACTCTGAATATTGCTCTGCCATACTGTGATTTGATGTAAACTGCTTCTTAGCTGTTTCTTCTTTCTGGATATTTTTAAGACATAAGATGAAGCAACAGCCTAATCAGATAGAAAACAGCAAATAGTCAAAAATGTGTTTCTGATGGGGAACCTGATGGGTCTGCAGTGGTTGGTGGAGAGAAGTCATAGCCTTTTCTTGGCCCCCAAGTGTTCACAGGGCCTGGCAGAACGTTGCCACGGTAGCATCTGCTTTGTGACAGGACGCAGTGCCATGATGACCCATTTTTAACCCCATCCACGAGACTGATAGAGAATCATCAAAACCATTTCATTCAGTGACTGTCAGCTTAACGTGGGTTCCTTGAAGAAAGGAAGAACTGAACTTCCTTGGAGGAAGTTCCTTGTCATTGAACTGCAATACTGCCTGCTGGTGCTTAAGCAACTGCATAGACTGTGGGGCCAAGCTGCCTGTGTCGTGTCCGGCCTTGCCCCTTGCTAGCTGTGTCACCTTGGGCTTTACTTTCCTCACCTACAAAGTAGTAGCTATTTGATAGGGTTGTCATATTAAATAAGTTAATCTAGGTTAAACACACAGAATAGTATGTGGCACAGAGTAACTGTTCAGTAAGTTATTTTTGTTATTATAGTTATTGTTGCTCAAATGGTTCGTAGCCACAATAATGAAGCAGTTCAGATGTTCATAGTTTAGTTTTCATTTACATACTTAATATTTTCTTTGACTTTTAGTTCAGTTAACTGTATTTTGAGGCCTTTATCTGTTTTGTGACATGAAACTATTAACTCAAACATAGAAACATTGTAATTTTAATGTGAAGTATTAGTAGCTTGAGTATTAACTCATAGTAATAGTTATTTTAATTGGAAAAAACCTCATAACACCCTGCTTTGAAGTTAGTTCATTCTCTTTCTTTTCATGGGTATGTGTTATGGACCTTATTTTTTAAGATTTCCTTTCACGGCTGTTATTTAATTTTCCAGCATGGCAGCAATTTGATAGGTATGTCTGATCTCAACGTGCCCGAGCAGCTTTATCAGTACATGGTTGGCGGTCATAGGCGCTTTCAAGCAGGAATGCACAGGGAAAAGCACAAATCTCCAAGTTATCAAATCAAAGTAAGTCCAGATCAGAGCAATAATTTGAAAATAGTTATATCAGCCTTTATAGATGTTAATTTTAAGCATAGGCTAGTATTCAGAAGAATTTTATAATAATTCACAACTCTTTTACACAAATAAATTTTCCTTTTAATAGGAAGGAGATACCATAAATGTGGATGTAACTTGTCCAGGTGCCACTCTTGCTTTGGCCATGATCTACTTAAAAACCAATAACAGGTACTGCATCTCCGACCACCCCCGGCCGGATGGTGGGGCTTCCTTTCTCACCTGAGTAGTAAAACCAGAGTGTCTTGATGGATTTATTTCCCCTCTGCTAGATCAGCCTGATTTTAATTCTCTCAGATACTACAGATTATATAGATTTTTATCTAGAAATAATTTATTTTCCTATTTTAATGATATTTGACAATGTAATTGCCAATTTTTATTCATTTCTATATCAGAGTTGTCACAAAAATGCCCAAATTGCTTTTCATTAATTTTGCATGTCATTGTGCAGACTGGTAAAACCAGAAACATTTAGCATTATTCTGTTCTTTGTTCCTATTTATCAAAATGGTTTCTGCTTAGTTCAAGTTTTCCTAGTGAACCACACCATCTAATTTTCCAACCCCCATTGTTAGTGCTGACACTTGAAAATAGATCTTTTGCATTTATTCTTTTACATTTTGCATAGGAATGTATGTTGGGTAGGAGATAGTAAACTCTGCTTAAGTCTTTTAATTTAAAAAATATCCTAAGATTCAAGGAATTTTTCAATGTTGTGTGTTCCTCCTCTTAGGAAAAGTGAATGTATGCAGAATTAACGAAGTGGCTAAGAACAGGCATTTGTTCATTTACTATTTGGATGAATGTGTATGTTAATTCTTTCTTGGCACTGGAACAAGACAGAACTAAACACATCTGCTCTTATGGAGCTTATGTTATTATAAAACATATACAGATACATAATAATTGTTATGTTAGAGGATGTAAAGTACTATGTATGCAAAGAAAATAGGACAATGGATGGAGTTGGGGAAAATGTTGTGAGATCCATCTTGGGCTTCTTGATTATCTTTTGCCTCTTCCTGAACAGTATGCTTATTGGTATCTTCAACAGATCCATTGCTGATTGGCTCCGAGCTCCTGACACAATGTATTTGCTGGACTTTGTAAAACCGGAGTTTCTCTTGCTTAGGGTACAGTACTTTGCATTTTTTCATTTCTTTTAACATGAGGAGTCTGTATGTGGTTCTCATCTTTAGCTTGCAAATACACATTTCTACAAGGGAACTTTATACTGTTAATTCATTATGTACATGCAGTTGGTAGCATTCTTTTAAAGTTTCCCACATTTAGCTGTAGGAAGGCTGGAAAGGCAGCCACATTGACATATTATACCTGGAGTTGACATTGCAGATTCTCACATTATTCAGAACTTCCTAACAAGCAGCAAATGACCAGGGTTTCACTACTGCTTTCATTATTAGTAAGGATGCAATATTACTATTAATGGTATAATTAATGACAGTAACTGTTCAACGTAATTGCCTAAATTATTCCCTCTATAATGTTAAAACTCATATGTTTTTAGCCTATGAAAACCTTGAAATTATGTAGGCAGAGCTAGGATTTTTTTCTTTTATGGAACAAGTTATAAAACATCCTTGCTAGCTTCTCCAAATTGTAATGACAGTCAGCTCAATTTTAGGGGTTTTTTTTTGTATTAAAATCTAAATCTTTATTTTAATGATTGGTTTAGGTTGATTATGTATACTTACTTTATTTTATAAAGGACCATCATTTGGGAACCAATTTTTAAATTACTCTGTTTAACATTATCATTGTTATAAAATCTGTGAACTTTGCCGGCTCTAATTAATTTTTTCTGTATTACATTTTAAAGACACTTGCTCGATGCCTGATTTTGTGGGATGATATTTTACCAAATTCCAAGTGGGTTGATAGCAATGTTCCTCAAGTAAGTACATATAATAAATTTTGTTATATCTTTAATGGCATAAAATTATGATTTCTTCTGGGCTATTTCAAAACCCTATAAAATACTTAAGAAGGCAATATTGATGATTATGGTACCTCTTGAAAACAGGAACTTTCATTTTAAGTTTGTGTGCTGATCATAGATCAACCTTTCTTTTTGGTCCCAGATTCCAAGAAATTATTCTTTTTAAAAATTATCTTTACCAAAGTACCCTAAAAAGCATTTTTGCCATTTTTATCCTACTTAGGTACATATTTATCTAAGATACTATTTTACTTTGTGACAATTTAAATCTCTTATATAATAACTTATTTTAATTACTTAATGGCATATTTATCCAATAAGCCAAATAGTTACAAATAAACATACTCCATAAAAACTCTGAATCAAATATTATGATAAATGTTGCCCTTTAATCAACAGCCCATTTCTGGTGGTGTCAGTTCCATTTTATTTATAAAATAAATCTATTTGTCCTTGAGAATGCTTGAGAATATTTCCCCCAATATCTACATAAGTAAAAGTTCAAACTAAAAGAAGGTTGAAAGAACTTTGTGGGCACACCCATATTACTAGTTAGATTCTGCAATTAGTAGTTTATAGTATAAACTTGTTTAATCACATGTCTGTCCATTTACTCTTTATCCAGTTCATCGTTTTTTGATATATGAGATCGTATTTCAGTTAGTTGCAGTCAGTACTGTACTTCTTCCTAAATATTTCAGTGTATTTATCAATAACTGGAATTCAGCATATGTGTCAATGACTAGTATTTATTTACATTCTTTCCCTTTTAAGATAAAGTTTATATACAATGAAAAGTACAGATCTTAAGTATTGTATTTTTCAGATGATAAGACGCACCCCCCCAAATTTGGGAGGAAAAAGTGGGTGCATCTTATAGTCCAAATGTAGCTCGCCTGGCTCGCTGTGGGCCGGGGGGAGCAGTGGTGGAGCAGGGTCACAGGAGCAGGGTTGCTGCTGCATTTTCCTCTCAAATGGGAGGGGGTGCGTCTTAATAGTCTGAAAAATATGGTATACTATTTGATAAGATTTGACTAAAATATATGCCCATGGAAACAAACGTTCATCAAACTGGCCATGAGTTCCCTCCTTCCCCTATCCAGTCTGTTCACTTACCCACTCCTCCAAGGCAACCAGTTTTCTGATGCTTTTCCAAAATAGATTAGTTTGCCTGATATAGATCTTTATCGTAGTGGAGTCACATGTAGTACACACCCTTTATGTAAGACTTTTTTCATGATTGTGAGATATTAATGGTTCATCCTATTTATTAAGTACTGTCTAAACATACCACAGTTTCTTTTTCCATTCCCCTTTGTTAGACACCTCGTTCCAGATTTTAGCCATTATGAATTAAGACCATAAATACTCTTATACAAATATTTTTGTACACTTACATTTTATTTATTTTTTTGAGTAAATATTTGTGATTGGAGTTACTGAGGTGTGCCATGGATGATGTATTTGGTTTTATAAGAACTGGTTAATCTTTTCCTAGAGTTTGTACCATTTTACACTTTGGCCAAGAGTGTATGAAAATGTTGGTGCTGTACATCTTGTCCATATTTGGTAGTGGTAGTCTTTTTAATTTTAGTTCTGCTGGTAAATTTGTAATGATATTTAGTATGTCGTTTCCATTCCTATTTCCCTGCTACCTGATGATGAGGGAACATTTTTATTTGCTAATAGTTCCTTTATATATTCCTTTGTGTGAAGCCTCTGTTCCTATCTTGCCTATTTTTTTTTTTTAAATGCATTTTTGCCCTGGCTGTGTGGCTTAGTTGATTAGAGTGTTTCAAAAGGTTGCAGGTTTGATTCCTGGTCAGGGCACATACCTAGGCTGTGGGTTCAATCTCCAGCGAGGGCATGTACAGGAGGCAACCCGTCGATGTTTTTTTTTCTCTCCCTGCTGCCCCCAAATCAATAAATATTTCCTCAGGTAAGGTTTTTTTTTAAATGTATTTTTGTCTTTTTATTATTGAATTGCTAGAATTTTTAATACATATGGGAAGCCTATTCTTTCTCTGATAATATGTTTTGGAAACATTCCTCCCAGTCTCGTTTGCCTGTTCATTTTTTTAGTAATATTTTTGCCGAGCAGAAGACTTTCAAAGTTTGATAATGACTAGTTTATCAGATTTTATTTTATGGGTATTATGTTTTGTGTCCTATGAAAAATACATTTGCTTAACTCTAAGTCTTGGAGATATTCACTTATTCTTTTCTCTAAAACCTCCAATATTTTAGCTTTTGGGTATAGTTATGTCATCCATCTCAAAGTAATTTTGTTTATGGCATAAGGTAGGCATTGAGGTTTTAGTTTTTTAAAAATGTGGATTTTGAGTTATACGAACACCATTTGTTGAAAATACCTACTTTTCCCTATTGAATTCCTATGGCTCCTTTGTCCAAGTCAAATGAGCATGTAAGTGTGGGCTTATTTCTGCACCCTATTCTGTTTCTTTAATCTATTTGTCCTTATGCCGGCATCATACTCTTGATTACTATAGTAAGTTCTGAAGCCAAGTAGTGCAGTGGTCCCCAACCTTTTTGGCCTCAGGGACCAGTTCCCTGGAAGACAGGGCAGGGAGGGGATGAGACAGGAGGCACTTGAGGACTGGTTGGGGACCCCTGAAGTCGTGCATGTTTGCCATTTTTTTTGTGTGTGATTTCTTTGAGTTCTCTAGGTCATTTGCTTTTCCATGTAAAATTTAGAATCAGCTTATTAGTATTGATATAAAATCTGGTGGATTATAACTGAAATTATATTAAATCTATAGATAAGTGTATGGAGAAGAGATAATTATGTTTTCTAGTCCAAGAATATAGAATCTCTCCATTTTAAAATTTCTCTCAGAGAGAGAAGGCTCTTGAACAGTTTTTAATGTTTATTCCTAAGTATTTTACATTCTTTTATTATATAGCAAGTGGAATCTTTCTGTAGAATTTCATTTTCTGATTGCTTGTTTCTATACAACTGATATAAAATATGAAATTATTTGTGTATCAAACTTTTAACCTGTGGCATTTAAATGCATATATTAGTTAAATAAATCATTATAAAGATAAATATTATGTTAGGTACCTTATTGTCATTTTTTTCAAAAAGACTCCCTTCTGATTGTCTGATGTGGTGCTGTGCTGTAAATTATTCAGGCGTATTGCCCCCTGTATGTGGGTGGGAGCGATGAACTCTTCTGAACGTCTGTGCATCCTTATACTTTAAACTCCTCAAAGTCAGCTACTGTTTCCTTTCCATCTTTTTTTCCCTAGCAACTAGATCTTTTTTCCCCTAGCTCTAGTGGCTAGAGCTCAGTACATTACTGTTACACTGAAAGAGGACAGACTGGATCAAAATCATCCAGCTAGTGAGGGGTGGGGTCAAAATAAAACTAGCTGTGGGATTTTAGATTTTGAGATTTTGCCTTGGACAGGAGTTTGGTGGCCTTTTCTTTTTTTATTCTAAAAAAATAACAGTGCATTTTTTATGAGTTAACTTTATGACACATCTCAACATTTTTTATTTCTTTTGTTTATTTTTAAATAATATTTTATTATTTAGCCTGGTACAGTTGTCCCAAGTTTTTTTCCTTCTCCCCGCCTTCGCCCAGCCTACCCCCTACTTACATAACCAATCCCAGTGGGCTTTTCCTACTCATTTCCTGTGTGCCTCAACTTGCCCTTGAAGGATTACATCTCTCCCTTTGATTACTCTTTATATTGTTAATTATTTTTAAATATTAGGAGACCATAGAAAAGGTAAAAAGGACTAGATTGAAGAGGGTTCCCCCTCTCCCCCCATACAGTTGTTTATAACCCAGGCTCTTAGTGATGCTTTTAAATGGTTTATGATCGACGTGCTATTATGATAGGGGTGGTATAAATTAATAATAATAATAGCAGCTAACACTTTATTTAGAGGACTTACTGAGTGCCAAGCATTAATTTTAAGAGCTTTGAGTAGATTAAGTCTTCTAATTCTCAACAGAAACCTAGAAGGTAGGAAACTCTGTTCTGCTGATTTTACAGGGGAGGCATAGAGCAGTCAAGAAACTTGCCCGTGGTCACAGGGCTAGTTTGTGGCCCTGCAGGATTCAAACGTAGGCCTTCAAGCTCCTTTTTAAGATCAAAAAGGAGCTTACAAATGCTGTCGTCAGGTTATCCGCACACACACACACGTACACACGTATATATTGGGTTGGCTAAAAAGTCCATTATGTTTTTTCTGTACATGGCTCTAGTAGTGCTTAGTTGTCTTTAACTTCATTAGAAACAATTCGATAGATTGTATTGTGACAGCTGTCTTATCAGCATGCATTTTTAAAAAAATGCATCAAAACATCAAAATTGATGAATTTTTGTGCAGCCATTTTAATATTGAAGATGGGATAAGATACGCAGCATTTTTGGCTTAGGCTTTATTTTTTCAAGAAAGGTAAAAACAACTGAAATGCAAAAAAACGATTGTGCAGTGTACGGAGAAGGTGCTGTGACTGATTGAATGTGTCTAAGTGGTTTGTGAAGGTTTCTTGGTACTATTGGCATTTTGGCCAAACAATTCTTTGCTGTGTTGCTGTCTTATGCATTGGAGGATGTTTAGTAACACCCCTGGCCAATAGAGGGAGATAGCTGACATACTTAAAATGTCCAAATCAATAAAGTTATTGATGAAAATGAAAAATGTCTTTTATTTTACAGAAAAAACATAATGGACTTTTTTTGCCAAACAAATGTATACACATGTATATGTATATATATTACTTAGTTTGGAGTTATATTAGTTTTTCGAATATCACTCAATTTCTGAGTAAATAGCATTAAAAAACCCCTGAAAACCAGAAAGGGAGAATGATGGAAGTAGTTACTAACTTAGATTTCACAGCCAACATACTTGCTTTACATCATTAAGATTATCAGAGAGAAAAGGTATTTCAAGTTTTTTGATTTGGTGATATTTAGTACATAAGAAAATTATATTGTAAATAATTTCTGAATATTTATTGTTTTATCATAGAAAACATCCTCAGATGTTATTCTCCTCATCAGTCTTCTAAAACGAGTAATAAGAATAGATCATCAGAGTTTCTCTGTTCTATGTACTTGCTTTCATATGTTTAGAAAATATATAGCTTTTTCTTTTTTATTTGTAATTTTTAAGTGAAGCAGACCAAATCCCTCTTAGTTATTAAAGTTAGATATTATGGGTTAAAAAAAAATTCTTGTTCACTACCTGTAGGAAAGGGATGGGTTTCTGTATAGTAGTTGCTGATGAACACATTGACATTTCAGCTTAACTTGAGTAATTAATCTGATGGCCACCCTCACCTGTGGTGAGCTTCATGCTAGAAATGTCCCACGACCAAGTGTAAGTCTCTGAGTAGTTCTCTCTAAGTGCATTTGCCTTCCATGCTGTTTCCCTGCACCCCCACCCCAACTTGCCTCTGCAGCCATCATCTTTCATTTCAGCTCACTGGTGTGAAATAGTGTTAACTCTGCTGTTGTTTCAGAGTGTACTTAAGTCCTGTAGTTTATGTTCATTTAGTCCTGTTCAGTTATTGTTCTCATTTGGGCCATCTTAGACTTGAAATTAGGTTGCACGGACATGAGTACAATATAGGCCTTTGAATGAAATGGTTTGGCAAAGCTTCTTTTATATAAACATGGCCAAGATAAGCAGTGTGTTATTTTTCAGATCATTAAACATTTGTAACTTGAATATTAATGTTTAGGTATTCTTGGTTTCTATCTTAACAGATTATAAGAGAAAATAGTATCTCTCTCAGTGAAATTGAATTGCCTTGCTCAGAGGATTTGAATCTGGAAACCTTGTCGTAAGTTGTGAAATGTGAAATACAAATGAGCTGTCCTAGCATCTGTCAGATGAATAATAGAATAGGAATGTGCTCTGTTAAGAGCTGTACTGCCCTTGACTTTCGAGTAATTCTGAATCCCTGTGTTTCTAACCATTGCTGATCAGATGTTCAGAAAGATGATTTCTTTTGTTTGTTTGCTTTTGTTTAGGTCTCTGAAGAGTAGCACTCTTGCTCTCAAAGACTAACATTGGAGATTTAATTTGTACATATTCCCCTTTTATTCTTTCCATTAAAAAAATGGCAGTGACATATTTTTCTTTTCTTTCTTTCTTTTTTTTTTTTGGCTGCATATGAAATATGCAGGCAAGAGGTGCACTTTATCAGTAATGGCCACATGGTGTTTCTGCCAAAGAAAACAGCACAGGTACCTGCTGATTTAGTAGAGGCACAACTGCGCATTTCCAGAATAGAAACTCACTTAGAGACAGGAAGAGTTATTATTTTTACCCAAAGATAATACTTACAATGAATTTTAAGGCAGAATGATGACAACAGTAAATTTCTTATAATCTGTCTCTAGGCAAGCACATGTCTACATAATTGCAGGAGCCTGTTTGTCTCTGGGTTTTCGATTTGCTGGCTCAGAAAATTTATCAGCATTTAACTGCTTGGTAAGAAGTATCTTAGTTTACTCTATTCTCTTTTCTTTTTCCACAAAGTCTTAATATGCTCCCTTCTGACTTTAAGTTTTTCCTTTTGTTTTTGCAGCATAAATTTGCAAAAGATTTTATGACTTATTTGTCTGCACCTAATGCTTCTGTGGTAAGTCTTTTTTTGAAGTCTTAAGCTTGAAGAAAATTCACAAATAATGCATTTACTTGTATATCATCAGTCTCTGCAGTTTGTTTGAATTTAGAATGGGAGATTTGAAGTTTTATTTTTATTCTGGGATATTATTTAGGTGAGAATATGATTACCCTTCAAGGGGGTACAGGTCTCTAAATCTGGTGACAAGAGAGTAAGTAAGAAAAGCTATGTCCTCTGTGGGTTCTCACACCATCTGCCCTTCTCTCTCAGGGCAGAGTGTTGGTAATTGCCTCAAAATTAGTATTTAGTAAAAATGGAGTTGTTTTTAAGGAGTTGCTGCTGTGATGGTAGGAAAACTGCAAGGTTTTATTTCCTAGTAGAATCCACAGATTTATATAACATTTTTATAATGTGAGAAAATTAGAAACATCAAAAAGTCTAAAAGTAGTTAAATAAATTTGATTATAGTATATCTGTACCTTGTTAGACAAGGGGGCTATCAAATCGTGTCCTAGGAGAATTTGTTAAGATTGTTTATAATAGATTACAAAGGTTAAAAATATTGTGTATAGTAATATCTCAGTTTCATTTGGAAAAATATGTATATAAATACAGGAAAAGATTTGGAGAAAAACAAAGGCAAAATGTTTACTGAAGTTCTCTTTGGGTGTTTCTGTTTCCAAGTAATTGTTACACATTTTTGATATTTTATTTTTTGAGTTTTCTACATTGAATTTAAATTTCATAATCAGAAAATATTTGCTTTTATAGATTTTTTAAAAAGTTCTAAACATTTGTAATCTGATGATGGCCATGTTAGTTTTGATAATGAAGAAATGTAACACACAGCAGTGGGTAATAAAATAATGCTGGCCCTGGCCAGGTAGCTTGCTTGGTTAGAGCATTGTCCTGATGCACCAAGGTTGCAGGTTGAGCCCTAGTCAGGGCTCATACGTGAATCAAACCAATGAATGCATAAAGAAGTGGAACAACAAATTGATGTTTCTCTCATTTTATCTTGATCCTTTTTTCTCTCTCTAAAAATCAGTAAGTAAAAATTAATGGAAATGTAACATGACAGTTGATAATAAAGAAATGGAATACAGCAGCCTTCTTTTTGTATTTCCAGACAGGTCCTTACAATCTGGAAACATGCCTAAGTGTGGTGCTGCTGTCTCTGGCCATGGTCATGGCTGGCTCCGGGAATCTGAAAGTTCTGCAGCTTTGTCGTTTCTTGCACATGAAAACAGGTGGTGAAATGAACTATGGTTTCCACTTAGCCCATCATATGGCCCTTGGAATTCTATTTTTGGGAGGAGGAAGGTAAGTGAATATTTCTTTGATGAGATCATAAGCAAGATCTGTCTGTAAGAGTGAGTTATTTCGAATTTGAAGATGCATGAAAATTTTTGACTCTGGCTAGCTGGGAGCTTATCTGGAGGCATTATTACACTATAAAGGGGCCTTTTTCTGGTTTAACCATCAGTTTATGCCCTGCTTGGTAGAGTTACCATCCTTTCCTTAACATACTTAGCACTTCATTGCTAAGCCTCCTGTTCCCCACTGTTGAAGGATTTTACCCTTTTACTAAAGTGTTTTCTCATACAGGTCACAACCACTGCAGCCAGCAAACCCTATGAGATTTCCTTAGTGTTCAGTTTCACACTCTTTCCATTATTTGTCATTCCTAACCACCTTATCCTTTTGTAAGACTTCCCTGGCTTTTATTGATCTGTATTGAACACACACACACAAACTACAAATCAGAGGAGCACAGCTCGGGAACGACCTGTGTCGCCCTGCGTAGATCAAGACATAGCTGAGGACGCCTCTCCGCTCTGGCCTTGCCTCTCCCAGTCTGGTGTTTTACTTCTGCCCAGAGACAGCCACGATTTATTGCTAGTTTTCTAATACCTTAGATTGGTTTTGCCTGTTTCTGAAATTCAAATGGAATCATACACTATGTATCCTTTCGTAACTTATTTTGCTCAGCATTGTATTTGTGAGAGTGCTGTTGAATTCCATTGTGTGATAGGAATCGATAGCCACAGTTACTGATTTACTCTGTTGATGGATATGTTATGTTATTTCTAGTTTGGGGTGATTATGAATAATGCTGTTGTTAATATTCTTGTTTATGCCTTTGATTTATTGTATGTCGATTTGTGCATTCAGTGGAATTGGGTCATAGGGTGTATGTTTATGTTCGGTTTCTGTAGACAGTGCCATCAAGTGCTTCCAAGTAGCTGTACCATTTTACATGTCCATCAGCACCATGTGACATTCTAGTTGCTCCGCATCCCTGTCAACACTTGCTATTAGTCATCTTAATTTTAGCCTTCTGGTAGTAGTATCACATTGTGGTTTTAATTTCCATTTCCCTGAATGATGATAATGACCAACGGGAAAACCTTGCATAATATCCAGATCTCTTGCTACCTATTTTCATATTAGTTTACTTTTTTTGATTTTATTTGTGGTAAAATGCCATAAAATTTACCACCTTAAATATTTTTAAAAGTACAGTGTGGGGAACCCCAGCCAGCAGAGCTCTCCTGGCCTTTGCGGATGAGAATAAGTTGTTCTAGGCACAATCTGTTGTTTTGGCGGGAAAGGGAGTGGCAATTCCCTCTAGTGGAGAATGCCCTGAGCCCATCTCCAAAACGGCTTTTATTAGGATCGGAATGTGTAGGGGAATACAGAATACATGCATAGCTTATAGCTTATTGATCAATGTCCAAAGGCTATAGTTATAAAAAACTGGCATTATTTACAGATAACAATTGAAGAAACACAGAGGCTGTCTCAGGTCGGGGTCAGTGAGACATACTCACACCAGATGGTTGTAAAGGCGTGTTTCAGGGAGTTCACTCCTTATGCTTTGAACTTAATCGTCTGGTTTATATCAACAGGGCTATGGCAAGGCAGGGCAAGCTTGAAAAGATACAATGTGCATTTCAGGCCTGATTTCCAGGCCTCGGTGTAGGCGGTGTAGGCCTTGGTGTTCGTGTTGGGTCATGTCTGCCACCTGTGTTTCCCGGCTTTCCAGGGAGACCTACTAGCCCATTTCAAGGCCTGCTCTGGCGGGGTTATAGTCTCCAAAACCACGGAGTGGTCCCCAACAGTACAGTTCAGTAGTATTAAGTATTTTCATGTTTCTGTTATAAAACTGAAACTCATGATACACTTTAATCAGTAGCTCCTTTAGTTCGCTCCCCCAGCCCGTCAGCCTCTGTCCTTTCTGTTTCTATTGATTTGTCTACCCCGTATTGCTTTACCCCGAGGCCTCAGTCAGTTTTGTATGTTGTAGTTACCTTCCACTCTGTGGCTCGTCTTTAAACTCACTTAATAATGTCTCTTGATGAGGAGAATTATTATTTTTATTTCATGGTTTGTACTTTTTTGTCCTGATAAAATATTTTTCTATACCATGCGCCACCCCCCCCCCCGCCCCCGCTCCCCGATGAAGATATTTGTCTTCCAGAAAGTTTTTAGCTTCTCCATTCATTACAATTTAAAACCTACCTGGAACTGATATTTTTGGTGCGCTGTTATTGAGAAGTTTAAATTTTCTCCACCGTTCTGCTTAACCATGTTTGTTATAAATTAAGTGTTTTTATACATGTGTTTATTTCCGGGCTCTTATGTTCTGTTGGTCTATGTTTCCATACTTGCACCAATACCACACTTTCTTAACTATTGTAGCTTTATAGTAAGCCTTGATATGCAGTAGAATAAACCCTCCATACTGGGATTTCTTTCTCAGTAGTGTGTTTTTCTGTTCTTGGCGCTTTGTAGTTCCATACTGTGTTAGTATTGGAATTCCCTTGTGATTGCCACAGTACATAGCCTGCTGAAATGTTGATCAGAATTGCACTGAGTACATGGGTTTGGGAGGAATTGAAATCTCAATTCCAAAGTCATGGAGTTGAGTGTTCCAGGCAGTGAATGTGGTTCTCCCCTGCATTTACTCTGCTCTAGTGTGCGTGACCTTGGTGCACAGACATGAATTCTATAAGTCATGTGGGTGCATTTGTCCTCTTTCAGACTGAACTAAACATTGGAACTTGCCTTTGCAGAGCATGGAAAGTAGAGGTTGTCAGGAAGGTTGCATGCCCTTTTAACAGGTTTTCTACACTTGTTCTTTCTATAATCACTGAGAATTAAAAATGGCTGAAGAAATGTTAGTATAAAAATTCTTATTTTACGATTTTTGAAATTCTGTTTTCCTTTCATAGTAAGCTCCTGCATTAATTTTACTCTCTTATTCAACCCCATCTCTCACCATTACATGCTACATGACCCTACTTGCTCATACGTGCTGAGGAGGCTTTCTCCCACACTGCGTCTGCCTTTCTGGTGACTCCTGGTTGTTTAGTGGTTATGTCTGCTCTGTGACAGCCTGCGAGCTTCTGACAGCACAGCTGCACCCGTACGTTTGATCTCAGAATTCCCAGCATTGGTGTCTAATGCTTGTCTTTGGATTTTGGTTTCATCAAAATGATAAAGAGAAAATGCACGTGTGAAAATATTTCCTTAAATTTTGAAGTCTTTTTTTCCTAAATTAATTAAATATGTGTGTATGATAAATGCTAAATTCTTACCCTATTTGAAAATAGAAACAGGGACAGAGGTTGGGGGATACGTGTATAAGTGTGTATAATAAAATATATAAATATATTGAACCACTTCAACAGTGGTTTTATACGATGCTCTGTACAATCTTTATTTCAAAATATTTGTAAGATAAATAAGAACTTTAATCTGCCCATTTGCCATGCTGAATTTGAGCAACATTAAAAGAATTTAAGGAAGATTTTAAAAGATTTTGGTTTACTAAGAGTTTTTTTAAATTATATTTTATTGATTATGCTATTATGGTTGTCCCATTTCTCCCCCATCATTCCCCTCCACCCTTCACACTCCCTCCCACCCACATTCTCCCCCTTTAGTTCATGTCCATGTGTCATAAGTTCTTTAGCTTCTACATTTCCTACACTGTTCTTGCCCTCCCCCTGTCTATTTTCTACCCACTATCTATGCTGCTTATTCTCTGCACCTTTTTCCTCTCTCTCCTCCTCCCACTCCCCTGTTGCTAACCCTCCATGTGATCTCCATTTCTGTGTTCCTGCTCCTGGTCTAGTTGTTGGCTTAGTTTACTTTTGTTTTAGGTGTGGTTGTTAATATCTGTGAGTTTGCTGTCATTTTATTGTACATGTTCTTTATCTTTTTTTTCTTAGATAAGTCTCTTTAACATTTCCTATAAGAAGAGCTTGGTGATGATGAACTCCTTTAACCTGACCTTATCTGAGAAGCGCTTTATCTTCCCTTCCATTCTAAATGGCAGCTTTGCTGGATAGAGCAATCTTGGATGTAGGTCCTTGACTTTCATGACTTGGAATACTTCTTTCCAGTCCCTTCTTGCATGCAAGGTCTCTTTTGAGAAATCAGCTGACAGTCTGATGGGAACTCCTTTGTAGGTGACTCTGCCTTTATCCCAGAATTCTCCAGAATTCTCTCCTTCATTTTAATCTTCGCTAATGTAATAATGATGTGCCTTGGTGCGTTCCTCCTTGGGTCCACCTTCTTTGGGACTGTCTGAGCTTCCTGGACTTCCTGGAAGTCTATTTCCTTTGCCAGATTGGGGAAGTTCTTCTTTATTATTTGTTCAAATAAGTTTTCCACTGTTGCTCTTCTTCTTCCCCTTCTGGTACCCCTATCATTCGGATGTTGGGATGTTTAAAGATGTCCTGGAGGTTCCTAAGCCTCTCTTCATTTTTTTGAATTCTTGTTTTTTCCTTCTTTTCTGTTTGGTTATTTCTTTCTTCCTTCTGGTCCACTCCATTTATTTGAGTCCCAGTTTTCCTCCCATCACTATTGGTTCCCTGTGCGTTTTTCTTCATTTCACTTATTGTAGCCTCCATTTGTTCCTCTAATTTGTGACCAAAATCAGCCAATTCTGTGAGCTTCCTAATCACCAGAGCTTTGAACTGTGCTTCTGATAGATTGGTTACCAGTGCTTTGAGCTCTGCATCTGATAGGTTGACCACCTCCTGGTCGGTCAGATGAATTAGCTCTGGGGCCCTGGTCTGTTCTCCCTTTTGAGCCATCCTTGTTTTTTTTTTTTTTTTTTTTTTTTTGACTGGTCCTAGCTGTTACATAGTGAGGGGCAGAGCCTTAGGTGTTCCCCAGGGCGGGGCAGCCCAGTTGCTGGGTTGTGATGCTGGATGTGGGGGCGGGGTCCAAGAGGGAACAATGGCACTTGCTCCACTCTCTGCCAGATTTAAGTCACTTCCGCCGCTTCTCCCAAGCAAACTGGACCCCTCTGGTGCTGATTCCTGGGTGGGTGGACCTGCGCATGCTCCAGGACCCCATGGGTCTCCCCAACGAACCCTCCTGTGAGGCTGGGACTCACCTCAGCTCCTACAAGTATTTTCAAAGGGTGCTTTTAGGCTTCATTTCCCAGTGCTGGGGCCCTGCATCGCACAGTCTGTGTTGCTGCCTGTTTTCGCCTGGTTTATCTGTGTGCGAATGTGTGTCCGAGGTCTGCCACCTTATGCACCCTGCTTGGTCACCTCGCATTTGGCAACGCTGCTGCCTGTGCACCTGGAGTGACTGTGCGTCCAGGACCACCACCGACTTATCCTGCCACAGGGCCCCAGTCTCCACCGGTTGCTGACACCGCCCCTCTTACCTGTCTGGGTGAATTGTTGTTGGACTTCTGCACAATTCAGTTTTCTCTCTGTCCTGGTTGGGTTTTTTATTTTGGTTCTATATTTTTGTTGTCCTTTTTTTTTTTAAGATTTTATTCATTTATCTTTAGAGGGGAGGGGAAGGGGAGAGGAGAGGGAGAGAAATATCAATGTATGTTTGCCTCTTGTGCGTCCCCTGCTGGGAACTGTCCTACAACCCAGGTATGTGCCCTGACTGGGAATTGAACCGCAATGCTTTGGTTCGCAGGCCCGTGTTCAATCCAGTGAGCTACAACCAGCCAGGGCATATTTTTGTTGTCCTTAATCTTGGTTGTGAGAGGAGGCACAGTGTGTCCAGCTATGCCTCCATCTTGGCCGGAAGTCCTGCTTTACTAAGAGTTTGTGGATTTTATAAAATAAGTTTATCATTCATAACAAAACAAAGCTATTTGTATTTTGAGAAATAGTTGTTTATGCAATCATTGCAACTTTTAATGATAACTTTGCTTATTTTTCTTAATCAGTCTGAGAATTCTTCATGCTTTACAGAAATAGAAAGTTTGAGGTTCCCATAAAAAAACCTTGTGTTTTTAAAAGTAATGTTCATAATTTTATAAATAGATATAAATAAAACTGGAGAAGAAGGAGGCATACTCTGTACATGACTTTTTAAATGTCTATAATCTCTAGGATTGCACTCATGGTCCTTAGTACTGTGCTTATTTTAGATTAAAGCTTTGCTTGTTAGTTCAAATTTTATAATTTAACATTTGTGGAATAATGCGTCTGCTTTAAGTAGTACTTGATCTTGAAATGGTTTGTGGACCGAGAAGGAAATGTTCATAGCATTGACACGTATTTTCAAGGCTTTGCCAACTGCTTGTCACAGTAAGGACCCCTATTGTCTGATTTTCAAAAATGCTGTGAAAGTTTGGCGGTCTCACTAACTCCGTCTGCCTCTCCTGCATTTATCTTGCAGGTACTCTCTGAGCACCTCAAACTCCTCCATTGCCGCTCTCCTCTGTGCCCTTTACCCACACTTCCCAGCTCACAGTACTGACAATCGGTGAGTCCAGTGATTCTGTTTTCAACGTGATCTTTTTTAAGCTCTCTAAGGGGATAAATTGATTGTGTTTTGTTTCCATGGATTCATTTCCAAATTAGCTTTATTGTGTTCTTGAACTTAGTTATCTTTCTGGCTAAGTATTTTAAGAAGTTTCTTTTACAAAGTTTTAGACCAGAAGAGGACTTTAGACATCCGATGACTGGTCTTCCTCTGTACTCCAGCCAGTAGAACTGCTCTAACCCAGAAGTAGATCAACAGGGTTATCTCTAGGGAAGAATTCCTCAAGCAAGAGATAGTAGCCAAGAGGAGCTGAAGATGGTACATTTTGTGCTATAATTAATCCCAAGAGAGAAATTTGTCTGATTTAGTGACAATGCCTATATGAATTCTTTTTTTCCCTTTTACATGAATGCCAAGAAGTTTTATGTAAATGACGTGGAAGGGACAAGTAAAGCAAAGTGCAGCAAAAAAGTCGGAGTCAATTTAGAAGTGGCAGTGAGCAGTAGAACCTCAAACACATAGGAGCAGTCTGACAGTGCAAAACCTGTGCCTTCAGAGCACAAAGAACCACCCACACTTGTGTTTCCCGAGACCTTCGGGTACAGCAGATCTGCATGTGGAGTAAGGGAAGGAAAGAGCTGCTCACATCTCAGTGACATCTGAGATGACGAGTGTTCTCACCTGAAGGCACCCTGACAGCTGCCCAGGGATGAGCTGCTCATTGTGGTAACGAAGCCATCTCTTTAAACTGTATTGTAACCCATAGAGAAACTTCTTTTACAAAAGTAGCCTGACCTGAAAGCCAAGCTTTAGTGACGGGTGGTGCATAAGAACGTTATTGTTAGGAAACATTTTTGGCTTGTTATGGTTAGCTGTTGGTTAGCGTACAGTGGAGAGCCACACTCACAAACTGCTGGTCATCGTGTTTGTTGGTTTACCTATTTTAACACAGCAGTTTGGTGTTAAACACAGAGAACCTTTATGTGACTGATAAAATACCAGGTTTTTTTTCCTGGCCATGTTTGATTTTATTTCTAATAGATTTGTTAGGGGTGGGTAGATTTTGGTGGGAATAGGGAGGGTATTGCTATGACTAAATTTAAAAAATAATGTGAAGTTTCATTTCATTCTTCTCTTTTGAAGTCTTAAAATGTAAAAACTTTTTGTGTGTTTAAATTCTAAAACAAATTTTAAAGTTAAAAGTTTTTTTTTGAAAACAGCATACACACGGAAAGAAGAATATGGTCATTTTCTCACACATTATTTTTGGGTGCACTATATTCTGTGTGTGTGTATGTGTTTGTACATCCTAGCAGAAGAGTCTTCCTGTTTGAGGAAAACTGATACTGTTTTCTCCCCTTTATTCCCTATCAATGCTTAAGAAAAAAAGACAACCTAGAAGTAAATTCCTTAGGAGGTAAAAAGAGGTGCCCATGTTGAGCAGAAAAGGAAATTTGAAAACTGATTTTATAAGTGATCAATTTATTACTGTGTTTTCATGTTAGATTTTTACCACCCTGTAAAATGTTAGAACTGAAAATTCAAGAATGTTTGTGTAGCCCTGACCGGTGTAGCTCAGTGGGCTGGGTGTCACCCTGCAAACAGGAAGGTGTCCACTTCTGTTCCCAGCCAGGGCACAAGCCTGGGTTGTGGGCCAGGTCCCTGGCTGGGGTTGTGTGAGAAACGAACTACTGATGTTTCTCTTCATCCCTTTCTCCCTCCCTTGTCCATCTCTAAAAATAAATTTAAAAAATATTTTTAAAGAATGCTTTGGTAAAGAATTGAATGTCTATAGTTTTTTTTTTAGAAGATTTTATTTATTAATTTATTTAGAGAGGGGAAGGCAGGGAGAAAGAGAGGGAGAGAAACATCAATGTGTGGTTGCCCTTCATACGACCCCTACTGGGGGACCTGGCCCACAACCAGGCATGTGCCCTGACTGTGAATGGAACCTGGGGCCCTTTGATTCACAGGCTGTCACTCAACCAGCGAGCCACACCAGCCAGGGCCAAATGTCTATAATTTTTTAAAGAGAATTGCTCCATGACTTTTTAATTGGATTGCCTCTTCTTCCTTCAGGATAGCTGTTGTTGCAAGATAGCATGCTAGCGTCAGCCTGGTATAGCTTGTCGGCCACAGCAGAGTGTAGAGCTCAAGCTGTTGTCACCTCATGATTACCTCCTGTCTGTTTTTGGTGAACAGGTATCACCTCCAGGCTCTGCGGCACCTGTATGTGCTGGCTGCAGAACCACGGCTGCTGGTGCCTGTGGATGTGGACACAAATACTCCCTGCTATGCACTCTTAGAAGTTACATATAAGGTAACTCTCCCCCTGTCATTAATTTGTAATTTTATTACCATTCACCTATCTTTTCAGGTCAAAGTATTTCAAAAGTATGGTCCTTTAAACGATGACAGTAATGAGTTGAACCCTCATAAAAACTGAAGCCCCAGAAGTTCTTGCACATCCTTCTGGACAGTCAGGCTCATTTACAGTCTGTGGGCCTAAGATCTTAGAGACAAACAGCTGCTCTTTCTTTCTTAGAGCTTGTTTGAAAATGTCCCTGTTAACTTTATGTGGCTGATGGTAGTGTTCTAAAAAATGAACTGAGTTGCAGCTGTTGTGAGATTTGAGAGCAGAGTACTTTAAAGCCAGTCAGTAATCCTGTGTTTGACGAAAGATCTTTGATTTAGATGCAGGAGTAGATTATGCATAATGTATCCTTCCTTTATTCAGAAAATGATTAAGTACCTTCTATGTATCAAAACTGTGCTAGGCTCTGGGATGCAGAATATGACACTGTCATATTCCTTGTGTACTGGGGAGCCAGGCAGGGATGCCATAAGAATGGAGTGGTAACCAGAGGTATGTGTGGGATGCAGGTGGGGCAGAGAAGTGCTCCATCCTGCTACGTGCATGTGTGTCGGGGGAGGCGGGGAGGGGAGGAGCAGCCACTGTGTTTGGGCTGAGGGTGTGCCAACTGCAGGGGCACGGTCCCAGCAGAGGTGGCTTCACGAGGCGTGGCAAGTGCGTATTGGCAGTACTGCTGTCACTGCAGTGCAGGTCTCGAAGTGACAGAAGGTTAATGTGGACCCACACAGAGTCGTAGGCTTGAACCTTTTGAGGCTTGAATATCAGGGAAGATCTTACACTATTTGGTACTCTGTACAAACTGTGGGGAAGGAGAAGTGTAAAGCAGAGATTTTTTTCTTTGTAGTGTCCTCTAACTCAGTGATTTTCAACCACTGTGCCAAAAGAATTTTTAAAAGATGCAATACCTGACTTTAGTTAGGGGCACTGACCTCTTTTCCCTTATATTGTGAAATAAAAAAGTGACAACAGCCAACACACAATAGCTCTCCAAGGCAAATGAATCAAAATTATACCTATTTTTTTTTTGCAGATTAGAAAGAATATGAGGGGGGACCCAAAAGAACTCAGAATTTATTTATAAAAATTGTGTATTTATTAACATGTTTGAACTTCAGTCAGTTTCAAAGTACTTTCCATTTGATGCAACATACCTAGAGATATTTTCCCACTGCTCAGAACAGTTTGTGAACTCAGTCAATTTTGATGCCTTTTACTGCTTCTGCCATTTTTTGTTTCACCTCTTCCATATGGGAAAATGTGTCCCTTTGAAGACTTTTTTCATGTGGTAAACAGCAACAGAAAAGTCACTTGGGGTAAAAATTTGTGAATAGGGAGGGTGGGGCATAGGAGTCATGCCATTTTTGGTCAAAAACTGATGAACACGCAGCACGGTGTGCACAGGTGTATTCGTAAATCACCCATCATGAAATGGGCAAACGCATTAAAAGAGTCTTTAAAAAAATTCACTGAAGCTGAACGTAGCATCTCACAACAATGCCTGCTGGTACGCTGATACAGATGGGTTCCTAGAACACTCACCCAGCAGGGGAAGCCTGTACAAGGGGCCCACCCTCCAGAAGATAATTCCATTTTTAGTTTTTTGTTTTATTTTTGGTGTGCTGCAGAATTTTAGTAGTTAATGTGTGCCGTGAGAGGAAAAGGTTGAAAATCATTGTCCTAACTCCACAGTGAGCGAGGCTGTTCTCTTATATTTCTGAAGGGTACTCAGTGGTATGAGCAAACCAAGGAGGAGCTGATGGCCCCCACCCTTCTTCCAGAGCTCCACCTTTTAAAGCAGGTAAGTTGGATGTGATTGGGGGAGATCCACCCAAGGGATAAATTCAGCCAGAGAAACTTAGCACGAAGGATAGCTGAAGGAGAGCCTGTGCTTTCACAGTGTTTTGTTTTTTTCCCTTCAAAATGAGTTGGTTTAATTCCAGGCGGTGCAGGATTTGGGATGGAACAAAGACTGAAGAACACGCTTTGGCAGGATTCTGGGCTGGGTTTACTGTGACCTCCCAGCTAAGGTTGAAATGGCAGAGTGAGAAGAACTAAAGAGATGAGCCACTGCAAGATTATTATTATTACTTTTTTTATACAGAAGTTTATTTTTAAATGTACAGTAGGCTTCAGGATAACACTTCATTCTAGCTGTAGGTGGCAACAGATGTTATAACAGGATTCAGATGTTAAAACAGGAATGGAATTAGGGATCACTGTTGCCCCAGGCACAAAAAAAGCTCACTTTTTTGCCAGATTTCTTAATTCTGGCAAAGGACGCGTGCCTTTCCCCACAGCAAGCGTCTCCAAGCCCTGGGCCAGAGCCCTATACCAGTCCATGGCTGGGCCACACAGCAGGAAGTGAGCAGCAAGCAACTGAAGCTTCGTCCTGCTCCCCAACTCCCTGCACTACCGGCTGAACTTCACCCCGCACCCCCCATGGAAAAATTGTCTTCCACTAAACTAGTCCCTGGCACCAGAAAGGCTGGGGACCGCTGCCTCATGCACAGCCTTTGCTTTTAGCTCTGTTTCTTCTTTTTACTTCTACTTAAATGCCTTATTTTCCCCATCTATCTTCTTGACTTGCCTCTTGGGCTGCTTTAGGGGTTTCTTCTTGCCACCTTCAGGCTGGACATGGGTGCTACCATCCTTTTCCACTTTCTTAGTGTTTCTCAGGAAATAGGAAAGCAGCCCTAGAAGGAGCTGTCATGGGGAGTAGCGAAGGTCTTTCCTGGTAGGTTAGATGGCCTCAGACCATGACTCACTTGCATCGTTGTCTGAAAATAGGGCTTGTTACCCGCTTAGTACCTCTCTCCTGCCCAGTTTTTCTTATTTCCTCTGTGAAGCATGGGTCTCATTTTGTCAGACTAGCGCTTTTTCAGCATTGGGTTGACTGTCTTTACGTTTATCTTGGCAGATTAAAGTTAAAGGCCCACGGTACTGGGAACTGCTCATAGACTTAAGCAAGGGAACGCAGCACTTGAAGTAAGTATATTGAATTTCTCAGCTGTCTCTGTGAAGTGAATAGAAGTATATGGGAAGGTGTAAATTATAGATTATTACCTAGAATGGTTCCTGTCATGCTTAGATCTCATCCAGGACAATGTCTTTGAAACAATTGTGTTAGAAAATGAAAATTTTAATGTAGAAATAAAACCTTAAATATTTATGTTCATTCATTGAGAAACTTGAAGTGACTTAAGTTGGGGCAGTAGTGGAATTATATGTTGGAGCAATGATGAACAATTTAGCTTCAGAAAATAAGTGATGTGTGTCCCCACAGAGGAAACTTACGACAGTCGAGTTGATATTTGTCGGATGACATTTTCTGTTGTATCCCCTTACTATTCTCTTGTTAGATTGTTGTCATAAAATTAAAAGATTATGGTAGATTGGTTTTAGGTAGAAATCATCATATGTAAATAATTTCTTTAATGAATAGAGAATGTTAATAATTTTATACCTGCAGTGGTATGTAAATTAAGTCTTTAAATTTCCAGAAAATTTAACAAGCTTGCAAAAGTTTTTATGGTTTAGTCCCACTTTCCATTGCCTCCAAACTGTCTGTATAATGGCTGTATTCTGTATTGTTCTGTCTGTAGATTTGTAGCATCATTTTCCTTCTGCTGCACACCCATCAGCGGCCCTTCATTACCTCCTGACCCATGTGTAGCACACATTTGGGGACACAAGGAACATGAAGACGTGTCAGATTAAATGCTGCCTTTGAAGCTCACACATGAGTAGACAGTCATAATGCCTTCTTATTTAACAAGTTCCAAGAGTCTAGAGGCCAAAGAAAAACAAGTTGTTTTACCTCTTCTGTAGGGCCTGATTTAATGATAGCGTAAACAATCATATACTTCAGTGGAAAATGGTGGAGACTTCATCTCAAACGAACATGGTGTTGGGAACTATAATGTTTCTGACCAAGAGCCACCAATAATACCTCATATTAAATTCATTCTTGTTTTCTTTCAGGTCAATCCTTTCCAAGGATGGGGTTTTATATGTTAAGCTCCGAGCAGGCCAGCTCTCCTACAAGGAAGATCCAATGGGATGGCAGAGCTTGTTGGCCCAGACTGTTGCTAACAGAAACTCTGAAGCTCGGGCTTTCAAGGTAGTGTGGGTTGGTGAAAACGGAAGGACAGGGAGGGATTCCACATCCCATTCACACACCTGAAGACATGCCTCTGGGATAGCATTTATGGTGCTGTTGAGACGTATCTGCTCCCCCTCATCACTGCAGACTGTGGAGGGTGAATGACCCGGGGTCTGTTTGTGGCTCTAAGTGGCGGTCATAATAAGATAAGGGCCATCTGCCAGGACTCTGATGGCAGACGTGACAGCCGAGGCAGTCGCAATGTATCTTAACACTCTGAAAGTATTTAGTTCAACAATGATTAATCCTCAGCTCTCAAGATTTACTTAATTCATGGTAAAATAGAAAAACATTTTTTGCAAGGTAGCACTTAGTTTCATTTTTAAACTTCAATTTGTTGCTTAGATATTGATGAGGATAAAAATGCTGACAGGTTTAACCTTATTTTATTGGCTTTATCTTCCGAATATCTGAATGCCTATACAGTAGTATTTGGAATGAATAAATAAAGATTTTACAAAGCAGTCTCATTCCCAAGGGTTCAGTACATATCTTGCTCTGTATTCCAGAACTCAAATAAGCTTCCAACACTAGAACTGTATTCCATGATCTACCATCAGAATTTCAGAATTTAACCCCAGTTTTCACTAATTTCATGAGCAAATGCGTTCCTACTGGAGATACATTAGAAGCAGAATAAGGTAGTCAGGACCCCTAAGGACAGTTACACAGCGAAACACAGCACTTGGACTAGCTCAGTGGCAGCAGAAGACTGAGTGGCAGTCTTTGTTTTTCCCAGTGAGGAGGCAGCAATTTATTTTAATTCAACTCACATTTCATTGTAGGTCAGTGACTTAGACTGAGTCTTTGTAGTAGTTCCCAGGGTTTAAAGAGATGTAGTTACTTAACATCAGTGAATGTTGTTTGGCAGTAGTTGAAAGGCTAAGAAATACTTTCGCAGGAATTTGGACAAAGTTTAACATATTTGCACTGTTGCTTCTTGTATAAATTACAGCCCATCTAAAACACTCCAGTTTATAAAGAAAATAAGTTTAGACTTGAGTTTGAATGGGGACAGTGCATAAAAATTAAAAGACATCTCAGTTTTCTGATTGCTGGGAGTTCAGAAGTAAAGTATAAACTTTAGTGGAAGATGATAATACACATTCATATTCTGTTTTCAGTATTGATCCTTGGGTGATAGTCTTTTTTTTTTTTCCTCATTTTTTTATTGTGTTAAAATATACATAAAATTTACTGCATTAACCCTTTTTAACTGTATAGGTCAGTGGTATAAGTACATTCATATTTTGTAGCTGTCACCTCCATCATCTCCAAAACTCTTTTCATCTTGCAAAACTGAAACTTGTCTGCATTAAGTAGCAACTCTCCACTCTCTACCCCATACCTGCCCCTTGGTGACCTCCGTTCCACTTTCTGCCTGTGATTTTGATGGTAGGCATCTCACGTGAGTGGAGTCATCCAGTATTTGTAGTTTTGCCAGTGGTTTATTTGGCATCCTTTTTCCATACCTTTCCAGTAACAATCTAGTTTGCTTTTCAGTTAGTCAGTGAGTGAGGAGGAAAGCTTTTTTGGGGGATGAGCTATGTAAACAAAGACCTGTTATTGGCCTTTTGATAGTAGTTCATGTTAGCTTGTACAAAAAGCTTCTAAAACGTCTGAGAACAGGTTGATGAAGCTCTAGCAAGTTCATTCCACCTTGAGTTTTGTGGGGTCATTGTGTGAAGAAAATGAGGTAGATTTCTTACAATTGTGTACATTACCATTTGAAGCATAAAGAAAACAATCCTTATACCTTACTCATATTTGTTGTTGTTTGTTTGTTTTTTAGCCAGAAACAATTTCAGCGTTCACTTCTGATCCAGCACTTCTGTCATTTGCTGAGTATTTCTGCAAACCCACTGTGAACATGGGTCAGGTATATATATGGTTTGCTCAGCTCCAAGGGTAGAATTTGTTAGTATGTCTACCTATGGACACCACCAAAATATCTGTAGTACCCCTGTCTGTCTTTGACATTGATGGCATACCTCAGGTACATGGGTGATTTTTGCATGGCAAATACAGATTTTTCCATACTCTAAAACTTAAATTCAGTAACTTCCTTCCTTGATAGAAGAAGCAATTTAAAATTTCTAAGACACTAATTTTAATAGGTGATTAACTTTCTAATGTCCATTCTTATACTGATTTATGTTTACAGTGTTTACCACCCTTCTCTTGTTTTTATGTAATCGTATTAATTTTGTTTCCTCTGTATTTTAAACCCTTCTTTCCTTTGTGGCTCTAAAACTGCTTTCTTCAGGGTTCAGGGTTCACTAGGTCACTGATTCAATCCATCGTTGCAGAAGGCAAAACCTGGATGTAGGAGTCAGATGATCTGGGATTGATGGCTTGCTGCTTGCAAGTGTGTATGGCCTGGTGAAAGTTTTTAACCTCTCCAATAGGCAGTTTCCTCATTTTTAGAAGCGGGGTTATAATAGAAACTACCTTACATTCTTGGTTAGAAGGTAAAGAGGAATAACTTGTCTCTTGCTAATTGATTGACTCTTTACTGTGTATAAGCATACCTCAGAGATTTTGCGGGTTGGGTTGGGAGCTGATAGTATCAGACCCAAGACCTGGTGACGCAGGTCTTGTGGTGATGTAGGTATTGCAGTGATGCGGGTCATAATATTTTTGTTGGAGGATGGTCTTGTCTTTAGTTAATAAAAACACAACACCCATGAAGAGCAATTTGGCGAAACGCAGTAAAACGAGGGACGCCTGAATTAGGCATTCTGCTCAGTACTTTATGTGTCTTTCTCATTTAGTTCTCACCCTGAGGGTAGGTACCTTATCATTGAGGGTTTATGGATCAGGAAACTACGACAGAGATGGCATGTGCCCAAGATCGCAGCTGGTGAAGGCTGGGCACTGCACCCAAGGCCACAGGTCTCTGAGGAGGGCTTGTGCCTGCCGTCAGCCCCAGTTGGATGTGGCTTTGCTGCCTTCCCCGAACTTGTTCTGCTCAGTGTGGCTGCTACATCTTTAGGTGCTGGGTCCCCTTTCTGGATCCTGCCCTTGCCAGCACCACCCAACGCTTGATCCAGTTTTCTCCTCCATGGCACTTACATCCTTAACTGTCCCTTGGGACTTAATTTTGGTTGCATTTTATTGATGTTTCATTTTGCATGTGCTGTGAATTTATAAAGAGCCACTTGTTTTACCCTTTTCTGTCAATCATGACGGAGCTTAAGAATGGGCCATGTAGTTGCTATACAGTTGTTTTCTTGAATTGATTTTGGAATGTACATTGATGTGCTACAAACAACTTCTGGTTTTTCACAGAAACAGGAAATTCTGGATCTCTTTTCTTCAGTACTCTACGAGTGTGTTACTCAGGAGACCCCGGAGATGTTGCCTGCATACATAGCAATGGATCAGGTGGGGTTCAGAAACCTGTTTCAGTTCTGATGAGACTTATCCTGAGCAGTAAGATCAGGTTCCCAAGTGTTCATCTTTTAAGTTTCTCATCTGCATTTAGACATTCTAAAAGGAAGCTTCATCAAAGTAGAAAGCTCTGTGCATATCAAAAAAGCTTAGCATTGATGGTGACAGCAGTGCCCTTCACGGGCTGCCTGACGCTAGGGTCCCCATTCCCCTTAACCAGGGAGAGGGCATTCTTTCCCTTTCCCCCCTTGTGTGGCCTCCGGCCTCCCTCCTGAGAACCTGTGTGTGGAGGAGACTGCAAATGAGCAGGGTGGGCACACTGCGTCCTGCTGACGGCAGGCATGGGCACACCTGTGTGGTGAAGCGTGCAAGAGGTTACAGGACCAGTCTGTAGTTTAGGGAGCTGGAATTAACTTTTAAATTTTGTGTGTGCGCTATTGCTGTTTAAAAAGAACCGTTACAATGCAGGAAATGATGCTTGACAGCTTTCCTAAAGAATCAGGCCGGTTTATTCACTCTAGGTTATTAGCGACACATAGGCTTTTTGATAGTATAGCTTTCAGACCCAAATTTGAGGTTCAGCTAAGCCATTAGTTTTCTAACTTGACTAAAATTTATCTGGGAAATCTTAGAACTACAGATCCTCGAAGCTCACTCCATAGCTACTGGATCAGAATTTCTGGGATGAGGTCTAGGGTCTACAGTTTTAAATGGCTCATCAGTGACTATGATACAGAGAGTTCCCAGATAAGCATTTGGGACTCAGTAGCTAAAGCAAAATTATCTAATGTCACAGTTATCCCTATGGAAAAGCTGAGTGGGAAACATTTAGGCAGGGGACAGTCCCCTAGAGCTGAAAATCACAGCATGCTAGGTAGCATTCTAACTAAAAGGCAATGTCCAGTGTAATCACATCGGCCCAAAATGCCAGCCAGCGCTGTCCAGTGTCTGACGGTATTGATCGGAAAGTGTCAGTGTGTGACGTCCATGCTGGCACTGCTTTCCACGGTGCCTCTCCGCGCAGCAGCCAACCCGTAGCCTGTTTCCCGCTGCCGGCTGGGCGTGTCTTTTCCTCTCATGCTGGGAACCTTCACCCTGCTGCTGTCGCAAGCAGGGGTCTGTGGAAGAACACCCTGTCTGGTTGCCACCATGGTGGCTTTGCATTTGGGTCCCGGTAGCAGTGTTATCAGGAGTGTTGCTTTAGCCTTCTGCTGCCCGGATCCCTGGCCTCACTCGGCTGTTTCGTGATACTCACCCCGGGGCTCCCAGAGGTGACTGGCTATGACCCTGTTGGGTTTTCATTTTTTCAGAGGCATTGAACCAGGAGTGACCTCATTTGCCCTTGTGGCTTTTACCCAAGACCTCTCCTTTTCTCTCCTCAAGGCTGTGAGAAGACTGGGAAGAAGAGAAATGTCTGAGACATCTGAACTTTGGCAGATAAAGTTGGTGTTAGAGTTTTTCAGCTCCAGAAGCCATCAGGAGCGGATGCAGAACCACCCAAAGCGGGGGCTCTTTATGAACTCTGAGTTTCTCCCTGTCGTAAAATGTTCTATTGACAACACCCTGGATCAGTGGCTACAAGGTAATAAGAGCCTGTGCCCCTTGTGCTTTTAGGATAATGCTGTGACTCAGCTTTTCTACTGTAACACATTCTTGTTAGAAAGCAAGACAAATCTGGGCATAAACCACAATGCCTGTGGATTTAATGTTTCAAGTTAGTTGAATTAGGCTGATTGTCTACGTCAGCTTCTTTATAAATATATTTAACTCTACTTTGTAAACCATGGAGAGAATATACATAGCATTTTAAATACCACTAGGCACTTAAGAACCTGTTTGAGCTTTTCTGGGATCCGATCATGTATCCTTACTGACTTCTGTCTTCTGTTTCTGAGTGGTGTGCCACCTCTCTGAGACCAGCAGCCATCTTCTTCCCTCTGTCTCCTGGGCCCCCCACCCCGTGTCCTGTGCTTATTGAGTGAATACTTGTTTTACCAACTCTGAGTCTATGGGAACCTGGGGCATCGTGTAACAGTGTCTTTCTACCCGTGGGAGTACTAACACCTGTGTCCCATCTATCATTTCCTCTTGGGATTCAAAAGCTCACGCAGCTTCAAAATTGTTTTCAGTATAATTATTTTTGTTCTCCCTTTGGGGAAAATATGTTATTTTATAGATTTTCTTGTTTCTGTTCAATTTAGCGCTTGATCACCTACAGCAGACCTTTGCTATTATTAAGCAATAAGCCCTTACATCTCTGATCTGCAGATTCATAGAATGCAGTGAAACTTCGGCAGTGACTAGAGCATTCTCTAAAACAGCACTGAACTGCTTTCTTCCTATTGCTCTTTAGGGCACTCAAAGGTTACAGCATTGTTCTGAGCCCCCACCAAATTTGACTGCTGCCCTGACTGCCAAAAATGGGTGTTTATTTTATAGTGAGGAACCCATCACTTTTTAAAACTCTTAAATCTGTAGTCTCCACTCTCAGAAGAACTAGCTGTTGTTGGCTTTGGAATTGTCGTCATAAGAAACATTTAAACCTGTAGAGAATTGATTTTGAGCCAAACTGACAACAGTTGCCAGGAAGCAAAATTTCAACAGATCGAGCAAATGCTCTGGAGAATGGGAATTTAGCACCTTATTTTATATACATCACAGTTGAAAGAGGAGGCATAAGGGGGTTACAAGAAATCCTGTGGTGACAGATTAGGGAGGCAGGAGAAAGCCAAGTGGGGAACCCGTGGGGGTCGGAGAGAAAGTAAAATGATAGACACTTCTACACGGGTGGGTGCAGGACAGTTATCAACGACTCACAACAACAGCGACGGGGGCCTCTGCGGTCTCTCCCTGGTGTGGCGCCCGTGCTTTGAGGGGTCTGGAAAAAGGAAATTTGACATTCCAAAGGTGCGTTGTTATAGATGCAAAAAGACAACAGACAGGCTCAGTTACAGACTGGCCTTTGATAGGGAGAAGTGCCGGCCTAGGACCTGACTACCCAGCATGAACTGCTTTTCGAAAGTGTTAATTTCAGACCATCCTACGTGGTTACTTAAGTCTGAGTTCGGAAGGCCGCCACACAGGCCTCCCCGGAGCTCGCCAGGTTTCGCAGGTGGCCCCTTTTCTTCCCACAGGATGGAGAACAATCAGTTCAGTAAGATGTGGAACCTATGTATGTATCAGCATGGAAATGTCATTCTTGTTTGTGCCTTAAAATCACAAATTCATATGTGGACTGTTAGGGTCCCTCAGTAATAATCCAGACCATTTGGGATGACTCTTCATCCCCAAACGCGTTGGATTTTCATATTGTTGAGATGTTTTGGGTGTGTTTCTCCTCAGTTAGATTTTAATCTTGAGCAGAGAAAATGGGTTTTAAGTTAAGAACTTAAAGAAGTTTTTTTAACTTTTTAATATTTTATCATAGAAAATTTAAGCATAACATAAAGGAAGCAGAGTAGTCTAGTAAGCCCCATGACCAGTCCCCACTGTCACCAGCACCCAGGGCCACTCTTCTGCCGTCCATACCTGCCCCCGGGGCCACATTCCGCTGTTTTCTGTCTCCTCCACAATGGCCTGCAGCGTTGTTTTTGGCATTGTCAGTTTGTTTAATTTTTGGCTGGTGAATGTGTAGTGGTGTCTCATTTAGTTTTAATTTGCATTTCCTTGTCAACTCAGGGTGTTAATGTGCTTTTTTTGTTATTATTATTCATACACTCTTTGTGAAGTGTTTAACCTTTACCCATTTTAAATTGGCTGTCTTGATTATTGAGTTGTAGGAGCTTCTAAAAATTCTGGCTACCAGTTTTTTGTGAGATGGTTTGCAGATGTTTTCTTGCACTTTTTGGTTATTTTTAAAAATAATTTTATTTATTTTTTGGAGAGGAGGATGAAAGATAAAGAGAGAAACATTTATGTGAGAAAGAAACACAGGTGGTTGCTTCTAGTACATGCCCAGATCAGGGACCAAACCTGCAACCCAGGCGTGTGCCCTGACCTGGGAATCGAACTGGAGACCTTTAGGTTTGCAGGACAACACCCCACCAACCAAGCTACGCTGGTCAGGGTTGCCTGTGTGTTTTCTTTATGGTGATTTTTGATAAACAGAAGTTTTAAGTTTTGATGAGGTTTAATTTATCAATTTGTTTTATGGTTATTGTTTTTTGTGTGTGATCCTAGAAATCTTTCCCACAGCAGGTCATAAAAGTTTTTAAAAGTTTTCTATTAGAAGCTTTACAGTTTTTATCTTTCATATGTAGGTCTGTGATTCATCTCAAAATACTTTTTATGTAGTATGAGGTTGGGGTTGAGGTTGTTTGTTTGTTTGTTTTAATACAGATGTCCAGTTATAGGACCATTTTTGGAAAAGACTTTCCTTTGTAATAGAGCTGCTTTGGGGCTTTGTTGAAAATCAGTTAACTTTTTAGGTGTGAATCTGTTTGGGGACTCAGTTCTGTATCATTGGTCAGTCTGTCTGTCTGTCTTTATGCCAGGACTACACTGTCTTAATTACTGCAGGTTTGAAACCAGAAAAGCTGGTGTTTGTGCTGCCTGTCACATGCTAGACCCAATAAGCAGAGACAGGGATTGAATCCTTATGGGACCTTTATTCAGATGGTGGGTTTGGCCCCTAACGGACAGCCTTACATTTCCTTCCAAGCCGGTCTTTTTATAAAGTGCAGTGAGGGGTTTTGGAATTCAGGGAAAATTAGATTTAAAAAGCAAAACAAAACAAAACTGCAGCATTCTTGCCCTGGTGGTTAGCTGTTCTTTGGGTGGGCGGGCAATTGATGTCTCTTCCTGAGACACAATGGCCCAGATGCCCCCACTTGTTCCCTAGCTGGTAGTCTTTAGCAGTGCCCCAGGAGGTCAGCAGTCTCTCTGGGAGCCAGGATGGGCCTCATCTGCATTTCCTGAAATAATAGCTTTAACATGTGCATTACCTATTAGGCTTTTTAACTATCTTAAACTAAAATTTTCCAGCTTTTGAGTCCCCTTTAGGTTCAGAGTAACTTCTAAATCTGGTAGTGGGAGGAGTTGTGTTGAGAGGAAAATTTATAGCACCAAATGCTTACAATATGAAAGAGGAACAGTCTCAAATCAGTAATCTAAGTTCTTGCTTCAAGAATCTAGAAAAAGAAAAGAAAAATAAACCGAAAGCAAGCTTCCCTTTTTCCAGTTTCTTGAAGCGAGAACTTAGATTAGTGACTGTAACAGTCTCGTGCCTCAAGCTCGGCATTTTGCCCAGAGGAAGAACAGAACGGCTCAGAAAAGCCGTGCCGTGGGAATTAGGACACTTTCCCCCCTGGAGCCTCCCTCAGACGAGTTGCCCAGCATCTCACGTCTTGGCCTTCAGTTGGAACTCCTGCTCGTTCCTCAGTCAGTCCCCGTGGCAGAGAATGTCCTTCACTGAGTGGCTTGGGTTTGCACGGCCCGGGGCCCATTCCTGTCAGGAGAGTAGGGTTGCCTGGTGCTCCAGATCGCTGGTTCTGTGAGTGTGGTCCCTGCAGCAGCAGCAGCAGCAGCAGCAGCAGCAGCATCTCCTGGGACCTTGTTAGAAATGCAAGTTTTCTGGCCCCATTTAAGAAATTCCGGGTTTGTTTTAATCAGCCCATCAGGTGAAAGTCTGGCCAAGACTAATCAGAATCCCATCTGGGAGCTGAAGTCAGTCCCGTCCAGTGTTACACAGAGGAAGGGAGGGTGGTAAAGTGGGTATTTGGGGAGACCCCACAGTGCGCCAGTGTACCTCACAGCGCTCATCACAATGTGCTGTAATCATTTGTTTGTGTGATCTCTCTGTCCCCTACAACCGTAAACTCTGCAGTGACAGGCACTCTGTCAGGTGGGCCGAAATAGCCTTAACGCCCAGCATGGTACCCGCCCAGTGTGTGGTGTGTGTGTAATCGCCTGTGTTTCTCCCGCAGCTGGGGGCGATGTGTGTGTGCACGCCTACCTCAGCGGGCAGCCCTGTGAGGAGGCTCAGCTGGGCATGCTGGCCTGCTTCCTGGTCTACCACTCCGTGCCCGCCCCGCAGCGCCTGCCGACCGTAGGGCTGGAAGGTACCGCAGACCCGCCTCCGTTTTCTTTTCAGTGCATGGGATTAGCGCTTACTTTTTTTAGTTCCTTAGTAGGGTACATTTCTAGTGAGTTATTTTCTGTAGGGTTTTTTTTTTTTTTTTGTCTTCATGTGTGGGTGTTACTTTTTGGAATCTTTTCTGAAAAAAACTCTCTAAACTTTACACACGTATAAACTTTATTGACATTCAGAAAAGGATGGAAGATTCTTCACAGAGCCCAGACACCTATATATACTAATAAACTAAATGTTTATATTATTACTCTCTTTTAATTGATTTTTATTAAAGTTATTTTTAGTTTTTTCATTAATTGTATTTAAATAATATATATAATTAAGAATAGTTTCACATATAGTTATAGGTCACTTTTAAAGTACAAATTGGGTGAATTTAAATTTTTATATCAAATTATATTTTACAGGGCATTAGGGAAATTCATAATTTAAATTTTCTGTTTGGGTCATTGTTTTTAAAGGGAAAGAATGCCATCTTTAACCTGATTGTGGCTGAAGTTTCCTTTAAGGAGGGTGTGGGACTGAATCTGTGTAGTTGTGACTGTTGCCCTGTTTGCATTTCTTTAGGGAGCACCAGCTTTGCTGAACTCCTCTTCAAATTTAAACAGCTGAGAATGCCGGTGCGAGCTTTGCTAAGATTAGCTCCTTTGCTTCTTGGAAACCCACAGCCAATGGTTATGTGATCATGTCTGGTGAAAAACCTGCCCTGAAATGTGACTTCTGTGTAAAAACATGACCAAACAACAGAGCTAAAGAGACGTTTGTAAGTTTTATAGTATACTTCGGGGGAAATGAGCTGCACAGACCTCATTGTATTTTAAAATCTGAGCGTTTTAAATATTGCACACTGTTGCTGTCAGCGTTAACACATGATCTATAAAAGTGAGTTAAAGTTTACTTTTTTAAATAAAGTTTTTTGGTTTGTTTTCAGAACTCGTGATGATTTAGTTTGGGATTCCAGAGAGTGGAGCAGTGGGGGCTGGGGTGGACAAGGATTTTTTAAAGTCTTTCATCTGTGGTGGTTCAAGTGAAGTTGACTTTATGCTAAAAAATGCAGAGTTTTGAAGGAAGCTCTTAAAATTTTCTGCATCAACAAAAGGCCTTCAGCATTTCCTGAGATGTCCCAATTGCCTTGTTTAAAATTAGTTTGTACTTGCAGTGCCGGTGCCAGGCATCCTCAAAGTCTGACTGATCACCTTGAATGGGAGATTGACATCCTAAGAAAGAATTACCTAACATGGAGTCTGTTCTAGAGAAAATGGGAAATTTGCACTGCAGACGGGGCTTCAGAAATTATCTGTTTCCACCCAAAACATAGAGAATGTACACCTGTGTCGGGGGTCTCTGGACTAGATGATGATGAAAAATACTCATGAAGGTGTCTCCAGCTTCAGGTTTACAGTATGGAAGGAAGAAAGCTCCCTGCTGTCAGACTGTGACATGTGCGCTATGCTTTCTAAATGGCCCCTGCACCATAAACTGGAAGAAGCTGTAGTCATTTCACATTTTCACATCCTGAATTGTGGTGTTTACCTTTAAAAGTAAAAATCAGAGCCAATCTAAATCTTCCCATAGAGATTTTGGCAAAAATCCACGTGGCCTTTGCTTTGGCAGCAGGGGTGCAGTTCACAGACATGCACCTAGAGATAGGCAGCGCCATTCTGCTTCTCTACTGACTTCAGAGAAGATTTTATTTATTTATTTATTTTTAGAGAGAGGGGAAGGAAGGGAGGAAGAGAGGTAGAGAAACATCAATGTGTGGTTGCCTCTCATGTGCTCCCCAACCAGAGACCAGGCCAGAAATCAGCATAAGTGCCCTGACTGGGAATCGAACCGGCAACCCTTTGGTTCACAGGCTGGTGCTCAATCCACTGAGCTCTACCAGCCAGGGCTGCTTCTCTAGTTCCATTGGCTCACCTGCCCGAAGGACTTGCTTCTGCAGGGGAAGCATGGCTGTGAGGCAGCTGGCCAGGAAGGCGAAATGTGCTTCCCTTCACACTTAAGTAGGTTTCCTTCTCTAACAAACGCTAAAAAAAAGTTAAAATGGTAGATTATAGCCATTCCATTTCTCTAGATTTGAAGAACTCAGAATCTTGACAACTATTAATGTGTTTTCACTGTGAATTGTTTGTAACTTGTATGCTTTTTCTGAAGAATGACTTGAGAGACAGTAACTTGCACACACATGAACTTTCATATATGAGGGAGAGTGGTCATTAGAATGTTGTCAACAAAAGCAAAAACCAGGCTAATAAGAGGGAGCACAGTAAAAGATTGCACACACTCTAAAGACGGCATTGTCTTTGTGGGGCCAGGTGCTTAGTCTGCAGGGAGCAAAGAGGATGTTCTGGGCAGTGTGCTCTTGGGCAGGTATGCTAGGGTGATCGGAATCAATGTCAGATACTTACGGGTTCTCAGAAGTTCTTGAGTGTAGCTCTCGCCATCCCAGCCTGTTCAGAGCCATGGCAAGGGAAGAGCTGGGGAAACACCTGTGACTCTCAAATGTTTTGGCACAGAAGTGGCCATGTCACTTCCAGTCACAGCCTGTTGGCAAGAAGTAGTCTCGTTGCTCCACCTTGTGCGGCCACTCTTGTACTTGTCCTCAAAGGGGAGGAGGATCAGGTGCTGGTCTGTCATAGTACGGGTCCTAACTTAGTAATTCCCCACATCTATCTTTGCTACTTACACAGATAGAAATGCTCATAAATGCCTCCGTAGATGAACATAACTAAAGATGCAATACAGTTACGCACTCATACACTCAGAGAGGTTATTGTTTTCTGGAGGATGTTGACATCTGTGTGAAGACATGAACTTGTGGCAACTCTGAGACATGGAGGCCAGGCCTTAGCAGGAAACCATTGGGTTCAGCCCACAGAACTTCTCTTGGTTCTGCCTAATCTTACTTGAATAGGCCACTTTCTACCCTTTGTGCAGAAACCCCTGACTTTGCAGCTTGTGGGGAGGGCCATGTCCCGGCTCCTGTGTCTGTGAGACCTATATACAAGTGAGCAAATCAAGCTGCGGTGGGCCTGCCCAGGCCCCCACCCACCCCACCCAGCATCCTTTCCAGCCCCTCCGAAGGACTCTGAGCCTGAACGTATCAAGATCACAATCCCTACTTCTCTTTGAAGACGTCTTCTCTGTGTTGCCCGCCCCCCACCCCTTTTTTAGTGCCTCTGAATGATTTAAGGATAATCTCTTACAAACCACGTAGAGCTGGGTTTTGCTTTGTGAGTCAGTCTAAATCTCAGCTTTTATATGCTATTTAGTGTATTTTTGTATTTACTGTGTCTTACATTTGGTCTGTTTTCTTTGCTTTTTAAACATTTGTTGAATTCATTACTCTTAGCAGTTAGGATGGCTCATGTTTTTTGAATACATTTAACACTAATACCGTCATAGGACCCCCATCTCAAGACCCTGTTTTTTTGGCCTCGGCTTTCACCATCTTGCTTCCAGCACTGCTGGCTCCCCAGGACCGCCCCACTCCCCCCAGCATCCATTCACAAATCCCTCCTTTTTCTCTCTCCCGTCTCATTTTGAAAATCAGGCTATTTCTACAATGTCACAGCATACAATGGCACATGACCTCTCACTTTTACCCCCACTCTTTTATCAGCCTCAGATGGACACATCAGCTGGTTGCAGCCTCTGTTAGTCCTGTGCTTGAAATCCCCACCATCTCTCCTTTGGACAAGACTGCTCTTCAGGTTGTCAGGAGGGGCTCCAAGCACATCTGTCCGCAGGTGCTGATTGCCTAGAACAGGTTTCCTCCTCTCTTCTCATGTGTTTCTCCCCTTCTGTCTTTTTCTTTTCCTTGCCATCTGCCAGTCATTTTTTTGCCTCTCCCTTCAGGTTCCTCCTCCTTGGTAGTCTAGGCCTTTTCCCAGACTTTTGATCCCTTACTCCTCTGCTGGTCCTTAGCCTTCACAGAGGCTCCTGCTTCAGTCCATTGGTTCCCTTGGGTGCCTTTCCACATTACTGCTAGACCCTCCAGGACGTCCAGGGATCGGGGGCGTCTGTTGGCTGACTGCTGGGAGGTCGGGGGCCACTGTGCCATGGGCTGCTGGGGTTTGGGCTGTCCCTGCATTGTCCGTCGTGCAGGTCCGAGGATGGTGGAGACCCTGTGCTGGTGCTGCCTAGAACCTGGGAAGGAGGTCGCAGCTTCCATGTCTGGGAGGGGTCGGTGGGGGCAGGGGATGGTGGCTGGAGCTATAAGAAAGCAAGAGAGTGAGGTCAGAGCAGAGGGGAAGGCAAACTCTGCCACATGGTACACATTGGGAAGGCGCTCAGGGAAAATCATGTGTCACCTTCATGTTCTTATAAGTGACCAGACCATCTGCAATAATTTTTTTGTATTGTGCTAAAAATAACAATCTTGGAATTTTGAGGTTTCTGACACAGTAGTTCTTGGTCCTCAGAAAAAAGCCTGTGGGTGAATTCTACTTCCTGGTTTATGTCGGAGCACACCTAGCCTGTCTTCTTCTCCGAGGGCCAGTGAGGGTCCAGCACACCCCGTGGTGTGGCGGGCTGGCTGCACGCACAGGACGATGCCAGCATGACCTCTGCGCAGGGAAAGGGTTTCTATGCATTTCACCGACCGTCTCCCCCACTTCAAGTAAGTCCAAATATAAAACCTAAATTTAAACCAAGGAAACATACTCTCTAAAGGGTGTGTGTCTAGAGAGGTGGTCGTTCTCTCTAAATCTGTCATCTTGTACACGCCTTCACAGTTCTCTTGTGCACTTGCTCCCTTTTCTCCCAGCAATGTTAGTTTTTCAGAGACCAGAGAGTCCCAGGAACTCTTCTGTCCTTGACACACCCTTTAAGTGTCCTCAGTGTAGCTCGCTTCATGTGGGAAGAACGCACAGATGTGATAAAGGTCGGAATCTATCTATCTTTCCTCCCAAGAGCCTCCATGGTCACAGTCCCTTTTCAAGAAAAGGTGACCTCAGTGTTTTTCATGTATTTATGTTTAAAGTTTTCAATGCACATCAAAACCCTGCAGAGGTTTTCATTACTTAGATCAGCATTTGTAAGACTTTTCCTAAAAGAAAAAAATTGATAGGCTAATTGGGACTTGTGTTGCATAGTACATGATTCCACAGTCAAGTACAACTAAACACAGACACTTTACCTGTCACAGGAGTTCGCTGAGCCCTTGCAGTGCTGACCTGCACCAGGGGCTACAGTAGCTTCCTCCTCAAGCTGCCAGCCCAGTGGAGGTGACTATGGGCGCAGATGTGGAGTTGTCCGACTCTGCAGAGCCCCTGCTGCACACCTGCACTCACCTGGACCACCTGCAGCCCCCGCTCTCTCCCTGGGAGCCTAGGGGGTGCACTGGTGCTTCTGACTCCAGACCCAGTGATGTGGGTTCTGGGCCTGGATCTGAAAGGCAAGCAAAGGGAGTTTAACAACTGGAGGAAGGGTCCAGCCCGCTGCCCCTGGTGGCCCTGGCCTCGTCTTGATGCGCCACCTCACACAGCTCTTGGGTGACCTGGGCTTGGTACTCCATTGCGTGGAAAAACTCCATCTTCAGCTTCAGGAATTCCTTGTAGCGCTCTGGCCAGTGCTGCTTGCCCAGCAGGAACTGAAATACACTGTACTTGGAAGTGGGGCTGTCCTCCTCCATGTCAGAGGTGGTGTAGCTGCCACAGGAAAAGAGGGGAGCCTTTCAGGCCCAGTGACAACTCCCAGCCTTGGGCACACTTAGTGCCGGGGGCAGCATGTCCAGGAGAGAGGGTCTGGGGGAGTCCTACGTGCAGGGACCCTGCTGGCACTGTGCTGTGTTTAGCCCAGGCCAGGATGCTGGCACCCACCATGTCCCTGGTGGCCTTCAGCCACTCATCTCTGGGCAGCAAGCAGGGTTTCCTGGCTCCTTCTCTTATCTCAGGATCTTACTCGTGGCCTGCCTCCCCATGACCGTGCTGCTGCTGACGGCTGTGTCTTCTCTGTGGCCAAGGGGAGCCCCTAGTTGAGATCCTTGGGACACAGGCAGTGAGATTCGGGGAGGCCCTGGGGTGGGAGTATTGGGCAGAACTGGGAGCAGGTTCCAAGGAGGCTCTCACAGGGCCAGGAAGAAATGGATCCTGTTGTAGAGATGTCCTGGCAGCTGGACGCGGCCGAAGTACCCACCACCATGGACAGCAGGTACTACAGGCACAAGGACGCTCTGGGAGAAGCCCAGGGTGGAACTACCTGAGGGTCTCAGGCTCTGGGTGGGTGGGGATGAGCTAGGGATGGCGTGGGGTGGGAGGGGTATGGTGTGGGCGGGAGGGGTATGGCACCAACAGCACATATTAACAGGGATACTCCTTCCCAGGGAGAGATCTTACTCTGTACCTGCCTACCTTTGGCTGGCGACTGTAGACCCCTCAGTCCCTCCTCATTTTGCGCTGCAGATACCTTGTCTGACACTTTGAGAAAAGTGTCAGCTTTCAGGAAAGTCCAAATAATGGGATCCTCTGCAAAGGAAGGTAGAGGGATGAGGGCTTGGAGCACCCTGCTGGGAGCAGTGAGCCTGGGGCTGTGGGACGTTTCAGAGGAAGGGGGAGCCAGAACCTTCTCTGGGTCCTCTGTCTGTGGCATCGGAGAGGGTCGTGAGCCTTAACAGAGGAAACAGCTGCTATTCCGTCCACTGACTCATGTGGAGCGAGATTAACTGTGGGGCAAGGATATTGCCATCGTTACTTAATCTTCCACTTATGGGAGGTGTTTGCTACAGAGATGTGACCCAGATCCCAAAGTTTAACAAATTTGCCTTAAGTCAAAAGCTTGGTTGTGGCTTTGGGCCTCTGTGACACCATGTCCTTGTTACTTCATTGTGCTGTGACTGTAAGGCTTCCCTGCCCCGTCTGACACCCGAGTACCCCTGTGGTGGTGGAGAGTCTGAGGCATCCCATCTCCCTTTCCTGGATTCCCTCACTGCAGTGACCTGGCCTGTCCTCGCCCAGCAGGCTCGTGTGGGATTGGACTTGTTTCCCGGAGGTGCTGTTTGGCAGTGTAGACCTGCGCAAGATGGGTCCTGGCTGTCCCTCAGGCTTTGCCGAGGACTGTGACGGGGCACAGCAGGGGGGGTGGGGGGCAATGGGTCATTTGCGCTCCTCGCCCCTTCTCCAGTCATCCTGGCTCCAGAAGAGCACTGCCCAACTGTTTCCTGTGGAGGTGGAAATGCTCGCTCGCTCTCTGTCTGGTATGGCAGCCACTTGCCATGAGTGGGGAGTGAGCCTGGGGTGCTGAGCTTTAAAAGTTTACTTAATTCACATAAAAAACAAAATTACATTCAAAAGGCTACCTGTGGTTCGTGGGTGTTGTATTGGACAGTGTGCCCCGTGCGTCTGGTCCTGATGTTACCCTTCAGATGGGCCTCCTGAGTTGAGTACCCTGTTCACGAAGCTCTCCCATCCTTCTTTATGCCCCATCTTCAGGCATCATTGCTTTTCAAAAATGCCCTGCTCTGCATGCATCACTGTCTAGAGCATCTTATTTTTGCCCCTGTGGTTTATCTTGTCTGCACCCTCTTTGAGCATAAAGCTAGCAAGTTCTAGTTTGTCTTTTCACCACTAGTCTCAAATCTTAACTAGGGGGATAGATGAATGTCTCAGTGGGCAGTGAGTGTGGTTTGTTCTGAAATGTCTTGAGGACTGAACACTCAGCTGGGCGCCTTTTATCCCTCACAGAGCCCAGGGGTGGGGGAGGTTTGCGTGTGACCCAGAGCCGCTGTCCCCCAGAGTTCAGTGTAGAAGAGCCCTGAGCACGCTACAGCTCCGAGTGCACACTCAGAAGTCGGTAGAATGCTTCCAGGTCCTCAGCATGGTAACTGGGTTTTTTCCTCCTCTTCATCCTGATATTTGTTCCCTTGATGTGATTGACAGTCCATGTGTCCCTCTGATGCCCCCTCTTCCGGGACATCAGCTTGCAGATGGTTTCTGAGGAGGCTGAATCGGAGGCCCAGGAGAGCACAGAAGATTCCCTGTGAACATGGACCTGACCCCGATAAGGTCCTGTGTCCCCCTGTTGCAGTTCATCCTGAAGACTGGACGCAACCTCCCAAGGACAAGCTGGCGAGAGGTTACTCACCAGTAACTGATGCTGTGTGCAGGGCTGAAGAAGCGGATGAGCGCCTGAGGAACCACATCTGCCTCTGCCTCCAGCGAGCTCCCGCTCGTCTGGCCCCTCGTCCCCCTGATTCTGTGCTCAGGCATGGCCTCTTGAGAGGCAGAATTGGGGGCCAGGGGGCTCCTAGTCTCCAGAGCTTCAGGGAGAGAGGAGGGCCCCACCTGGGAAATCCTGGGCTCCTTCCTTCCCACTCACCTGGAGGACTGCCTTTGACGTCTGAAAGGATGAGAGTGACCGTCCTTCCCTTTGCACTCGTCTGTAGAGGGGTGTGGGAATTGAGTTACTATTTACCTTTCTCTGCCAAGAAAAAGTTGCAGTCCTCTGCCTCTTTCCATGGATCCTTCTGTTCAGAGGACACCTCTGCGGAGGTGGAAGTAAGAGTCTGTACTCATAAATGTCTTAATAGTGACCAGAGTGAACAAGATTATGGCCCCCTGTCTCGCCCGGCAGACTCATACTTGTGAGAGCCAGGGATGCTGTTCCTGCCCCTTCATTCAGAGACCTGGGTGAGGTGAATGACCACATGCCTGCCTGCCCTTCCATGCACACCCTATTCTTCTGACTCTTGGCTGCGAGAGTCTGACAGCAAACACAGAGCTCAGAGAGTTCCTATCTTCTCTTACAAAAAAAAAGGTTCTGACGAGGCTGTTTCTTTTTGCTTAACCTGCTCCTTGTGAAACCTAATAATAATTATAATGGCAATACAGGTAGCTAACAGTTACTGATTGCTCACTGAATGTCAGATATTGGTAAGTGTACTAAGAATTACCTCATTCATTCCCTGTAATGAGCTGTGAGGTAAGGCGTACGACTTACCCAGATGAGGAAGCCGTGACTTGGCTAGGATCTGCTCCTTGACTGGCGAGAGCACTTTGGACTTGGGATTAGAACTTGTGTCTGATAGTGCTCAAGGGAAGAATGGCTTCTGGCAGGAAATATGAGCCTCAGTCACATTTCCATTAGGGTTGAGCTGGGTGACCTTCCATACTTATATTCCCCTCATCAGTTCTACCTAAATGTTGCTGTGAACCACTGTAAAATCGTGGGCAATAAAGCCTGGCTAAAATGTGACCAGAGTGGCCGTGTCTGTCTGAAAGACCCTTGTGATGGAGGCAGTGCCTCCTGCCTGCCTCAAGAAGGCCAATGCCACTTACCCACCCGAGAACATTGTTGCTCCTGACTGGTACAGGGCTCCCTCTTCTCGCTCCTCCCACGGTCCTGGCTCCCGAGGCTCTCAAGGCAGCCCCTGACTACTGAGTGCTCTGGGGGTGTCCACTGTGCTCTCCTCCCATTTCCACTTCCTTCTCCCTTTCCCTCACCTCTCCACTCCCCCTCCCCAAATCTGAGACCTGTTGTTACACCTACTGCACTCCGCAGTCTCTCATCTGGAGACTCCCAGGTGATCCCGCCCGCCTCTCCTGGGACGCTGTGCAGTGGTTCAGTACCCCACGCTCCATCTTGTGCAGGAGTGAGTGCTGCCCAGCCTGTATGAGCACCCTGTGGCTCTCTTCAAGTTCTCAGCCCTTACACTTACCCAGAGCATAGCCTCAGGATGTGGTAAAGAGGGTGCTGGCCGTAGTCAATCTTCAGGGTTAAACGGCTCCCAGGATTCCGGAGCCTCGCCAGAAGTCACGATGACCTCAGACCATTCCACCAGGAAGTGCTCCAGTGTGTAACTCACCCCAGGGAAAGGCCATGGGTGGAGGGGGTTGGTGTCCCAGCCTGAACACCTGGGTCACCTCCTATTATCCCTGTGTTATCTCCACTGTGAAACTCACCTTGTGTTAAATCCATCAATGACTCCAAATGGGAATGAGAATCCATGTATCAAAAATGGAGAAAATGCAAAAATAAAAGTTGATTAATTACTCATTCATAGTAAGTTACTAAGGTAGTTTTACTATTTTATTTGTGTTTAGCTATGAGCATGTTAAGATTAAAAAATTTTTAACTTTTATGTTTTGGATAATTGGAGATTCATATGCAGTTTTAAGAAATAATACAGAGATCCCATATGGCTTACACCCAGGGTCCCCAATGTACAAATTGGCATAATCATAGCACAGTGTCACAACAGGAAATCGACCCTGTACAATCCATTGACCTTATTCAGATATCGCCAGTTTATGTGTACTTGCTTATGTGTGTGTTTAGTTCTGTGTGACTGTATGACATGTGTAGCCCCATGTGGTCACCACCAAGATGCAGAACATTCAAGATACAGAACAAGCATCCCTCATGCTTTTTAATAGTATCTCCTCAACCCCTGAGAGCCACTAATCTTTTCCATCTCTTTCATTTTGTAATTTTAAAAATATTGTATAGCCCTGGTGTAGTGACTTAGGTGGTTGGAGAGTCATCACATACACCCAAAGGTTGCGAGTTCGATCCCTGGTCAGGGCACATACCTAGGTGGTGGGTTTGACCCCTGGTCAGGGTATGCACAGGAGGCAACTGATTGATGTTTCTCTCTCACATTGATGCTCCTCTCTCTCTCTCTGTCCCCCTGTTTCTCTCTCTCTCTCTCTGTTAAGTCAATAAGCATATCCTTGAGTGAGGATTAAAAAAATAAATTGTATAAATGGAAGTAGATAGTGTATAGTCTTCAGAGGTTGGCTTTTCACACTTAGAATAATTTTCTTGAGAATCACTCAGTTGTTAAATAAATTAACATTTTATGCTTATTGCTTTGTAATACTCCATGGCCCTGTGGTGAAATGCATATTTAGTGTTGTAAGAATCCACCATACTCTTCTACTGTGATGCTGTCCTTTTACATCTCCACCAGCAATGATGCGCTGTCAGTTTCTGCGCATCATTACCAGCACTTGGTGTTATCACTGGTCTTCAACCATACATTATTGTGGTTTTAATTGGCATTTCCCTAATAGATAATGATGTTAACACTTTTTTGTGTGTTTATTTGCTTTTCGTATATCCTCTTTGATGCCTGTTCATGTCTTTTCTAATTGAATTGTTTCCTTTTCTACTTTTGGGTTTTGAGAGCTTTTTACATGCAGTCCTTTGTAAGATATGTGATTTGCAAATACTTTCTACCATCTGTGGTTTGTCTTTTATCCTCTCAACAGGGTCTTTCACAAAGCAAAAGTTTTGTCATCTTTTCTTCTTGAGAATGTGTTTTTGGTGTTCGTGTAAGAGTACTTCACCTAGTCCTAGGTTCCAAAGTTTTGTTCTGTGTTTATTTTGTAAATGTTTAAGTGAGATGTGAGGTCTAGCTCAAGATTTGGGTTTTTGACTTGGGTGTTCTATTGCTTCGGCACCATTTGTTGAAAAGACAATCTTTTCCCCATTGAATTGTTTCTGCATCTTTGTCAGAAGTCAGATTCTATTTCTAGGCTCTCTACTATGTTCCATTAACCTACATTTTTCCTTCCCCCATGACCACCATCGCCCTGTGACTGCAGCTATAGAATAAGCCTCGGCATTGGGTGAGCTATTTCTCTCACTTCGTTCTTCTTTTCCAAATTGCTTAAGCTATTCTAGGTCCTATGCCTTTCCTTATAAATTTAACAATAAACTTATCTCTGTATATAAAAATATTTTCTTGGATTTTGAAAGGAATTTCTTTAACTCGTCAGATTAATTTGGGGACTGTAGTAATTTGTGCTAGTGAAATATATTTAGCCTGGTAGAGACAAAGTTTTGGGGAGATTAAAGACGTACTTTTAAAAATATTTGAAGATCAGCCACGTGGAGAAGAAACTAGACTTGGGGAGGTGGTGTGAGGCTCTGATTCTCTTGCTGAGTAGAGAAATTTTTAAAAACATTTTCTGTTATTATATTATAAGAACTTTCAAATATCCAGCAAAGTTGAAATACTTGTGCACTAAGCACCTGCATACATGTGACCTAGACTCTACGGCGAGCACTTCACTGTAGAAGCTTTACCACGCGCATCTGTCCGTCCCTCCCTCCATTCTTCAGCCCATCAATTTTTAAACAGCCTTATTAACATGTAACTCGTGTTTCATAAAATGTACTCATTTTAGGTGCACAGATTTTAGTGTATTTACACAGACTTGAATAGTCATCACCACTATCTAATTTCAGAACATTCCCATCACCCCAGAGACCCCTCCCACTTGCTTGCGGCCAGTCCCCAGCCCCACCTGCAGCCCCAGGCAGCCCCCGGTCTGCTTCACTTCTCTGCAGGTTTGCCTTTGGAGGTTTTACACAAACGTAATCGTGCCATGTGAGTCCTTTCACTGGTGTCTTTAACTCAGCATGATGTTTTTGAGACGTTCATCCATGGTGTAGCATGCTTCAGTACTTGGTTGCTTGTTATTGCCGAATGGTACTTTATTGTATGGATTAACTGTATATTGTTTATCTCCTCACCAGTTGATAGACATTTGGGCTTTTTCACTTTTTGGTTACTATGGCTAATGCTGTTATGAGCATTCATGTTGTAGTACATGGATGGATATGTTTTCATTTACCTTGGGTAAATAAATAGAATTTCTGGGTCATATAGTATCTTTACTTTTTGAGAAAATGAGGCATTGGTTTTTTTAAACAACTTTATTGCGATGCTCTCCTACCATACAATTCAGCCACGTAAAGTGTACAATTCAATAGCTTTACAATTCCCTGTGCATTCACAGAGTTGGGCAGCCATCACAACAATCCAATTTCAGAACTCTTGCAAAACACCCCCTCTAAACCCTACACCCCTTATCCACCACCCCAGTTTCCTCGTACTCTCTCATGCCCATGCCCAGCCCTGTATAGCCCCTAATTCACTTTCTGTCTCTACAGCTCTGCCTATTCTGAACATGCCGTGTGAATGTAATCATAAACACGGGGTCTCTGTCGATTGGCTTCTTGCACTTAGCATGCAGTCCATGTATTCGCGTTGCATCGGCATTTCATCTTCATTATTGCCAGATGGTATTCCATCCTGTGATGCGCCATGGTTTATTGGTTCACTCGTACACTGATGAGCATTTGAGTTGTTTCTACTTTTGGATCACAGTCCTGCTGTGATCGTTCGTGTGCAGCATTTTGTGTGGACAGACCTTTTTGGTTTTTCTTAGAGTGAAATTGCTGGGTCATATGGGAAATGTTTGACCTTTTGAAAACCTGCCAGACTGCTTCCCAAAGGGAATGCCCCTTTTTCCGTTTCCACAGTTAGCGTGTGGAGGTTCCCATTTCTCCACATTCTGTTTCTGATCACCTTTGTATTGCCTGTACTTGTGATTGCAGCCATCCTCGTGGGCGTGGAGTGCTGTCTCATTGCAGTTTTGATGTGCGTTTCCTTGGTGGGTAGTGGCAGAGTGTTTATTGGCCATTTGTACGTCTCCTTTGGAGAAATGTCTGTTCGGATCCTGTGACTATTCCAAAATTGGGTTATTTGTCTTTTTATGATTGAGTCATAATTGTGCTTTATGTGTTCTAGATATACTGTATTTTGCCATGTATAATGCACACCTTTTTGCCCAAATTTTTTGAGGGAAAAATAAGGATGCACATTATACATGGGTAATACCTCAAATACCTTGTATCCATTCTTGTGTTTTATAATTATTTGTTACATAAAATTTCTTATACCATAATATGTTAAAAAATAAATGCTAAAATTCCTTAATAATACAAAAAACAAGTATCTAAATATAAATAAATAATTGAATTAAAAAATTAAAATGAAAGATTTTTTCCCTGGAAATACGGGCCAAAAATGTGGCTGTGCGTTATACACAGGAGTGCATTATACACAGCAAAATACAGTAATTTCTTTATCAGATATATGATTTGCAAATGTTTTATCCTATTTATGTTGTGTCTTTTCACTTTCTTGATGCTGTCTTTTTGAAGCATCAAAAGTTTTAAATTTTGATGATGTCTGATTTCTGTCTTTCCCCTCTTTGTGGTTTTGGTATTATATTTAAGAAATGACTGCCTAATCCAAGTCATGAAGATTTATACCTGTGTTTTCTTTTAAGAACTTAATAGTTTTAGCTCTCACATTTAGGTCTTTGACACTCTTCAAGTTAATATTTGTATATGGTGTGAGGTAGGGGTCCAACTCCATGTAGATATTAGTTTCTTCCTAGCACCATTTATTGAAGAGATTATTCTTTCCCCCATTGAATGGTTTTGGCATCTCTGTCAAAAACAGTAGAAAGGTTTTTAAACAAACGGAACTGGTCGCAGGTGGCACAGGCCACCTGGTGAAGCGTGGGTGCCCTGTCTGAGGCATGTGAGGTTAAATAGCAGCACTCGGGGACCTGGGGGTGCTAATGGGGAGGGAAGCGGGCAGAGGTCTCTCTCGCAGTCAAAGGCTTTCCAGCTCTAAGGGGTTGTGATTTTGGTGGGGTGGTGGCAGGAATGTGTGTGTGTGTGTGAGTGTGTGTGTAAGAGTTGAGTTGAATAACGGGTTGAATTGCCTCCATCATTTCAAGCAGCCTAGCTTCATTTGTGTCTGTTTTGTTTACTGGGAATCAGTGGGGAAATTAGTTTGAAAGATTAATTTGAAAAATTAGATTTCACTAGTGAAAGTCATTAGAAACTTATTAATTATTGATGAATCAGAAAACAGTGGTCCTGAGAGCACCAAGGTCCAGCCCCGGACCATACATGAGCATGACATGGCAGAGCCTGGTCCCTCGAAGAGCCCTTGAGCCTGGTTTGGTGTGGAGTGAGCCGCAGGCTCTGCCATGGTTCCCTCCAATTGGTGCCCCATGAGGACTGCCCTGTGGGGTCCCAGGCTGAGGGAGATGGGGGCAGCCATTTTCTCTTCCTCCTCTGCCACTGTTCCTGAGCCGGGCTGGGCTGTGGTCTCCTTCCCCAGTCCCAGCCCACGGAGGGATTGTTGAAGCCAGGCTGCCCTTCAGCACGGTGGCTAGATTCCTGCCTCCCATATGCTTTGGATTTCACACCACATGAGTTTCTCCAAGTGAGATACGACTCTCAGATGGTAATTACTGTTTTTTTTTTTTTAAATTATTTAGTGATGGGAGAATAGAAGGGGAGCAGGGGCTTCTTTATGGAGTCTCTATATTCTGGAAATTCCTATTTCCTTGAAATCTCTAGCATAAATGGGGGTGCTAGACAGTTTGGCATTACCACTCCTTGGATTTCACGACAGATGCCTCCTGGGACCAGTCAGCAGCACCCACGGGAGGCCCAGCACAGAGCTGCAGGCGGGGCTTGACGAGGGGCAGCTCAGCCCCGGGTGGGGGGGGGGTTGTTGTCACCACCCCCTGCCCAGTTCTGCATGTTGGCGTAGGCAGGGAGGCCATAGTCTAGGGGTTAGGGTCTTGTGATACTTCAAAAGAAGCCAGAAATCCCAACTTTTATGTGAAATTTGCAAACTTTAAGCAATAGCAAGAAATTTTTAAAAATTTACAAGTGCTCTATGGAGGATGCATAGGACCCAGCAGCTGCAGAGCCCGGCCAGGGCTCTGAGAACCGCTGCAGGGGACTGGAGGGTGGCATGCGGTAGGGAGCTTGCAGGAATCTCTCTCTCCCGTTTCCCCGCTTCATCAGGCCCTGCCTATGCGGGAAGGGAAGGAGGATGTCTCTGTCTGTGGCTTCAGCTTTCAGCCCCACTCCCACTCGTTTCTTTTCCTGTAGTGGTGGTAGTTGCACTAACAGTGGTGGTGCTGGCCCTGGTGTGGGGCTCTGCATCCCCCTTCTTTGTGAGTTGGCTGGTGGCAGGGTGTAGCTGGGCTCCATCTTTGGCTGATGATTGCTCTTCCTTGAAAGGGTGCTCGGGAGCTGATGAGTGTGCCCTCTGTCCCTGTGTCCTCCCATACCCGGCTCCCTCTCTGCCGTGGGTGTCTGCTGCTGCCCGATGACTGTCTCTGCCAGTGTGGGTGCTGACGGTAGGATGTCCCGCGCCCCATTCTTTCCGCTGGGAGGTTGCTGCTGTGGGTCCAGGAGACGTAAGGGGGAAGACTGTCCACGACCCTTTGGAGACCACAGCGGGGACTGCACAGCTGTTACAGATTGGGCAGATGCACGCCAGCATGCATGTTCGGTACGTGCCACTGCTGTTCCGGTTGCATGTGGAGAAGGCAACCAGGTTTCCTGGAACACATCTTTGATCGGGGGTCATGAAGACTTCCCTCTATGCCCTCTGCTGGCCAGGTCATGTTCGGTTACTGAAATTAGAGGCAGCAGGGGCCTTGTCACCGTTATACCACCCGCACCAGGAGAAGAACAAAGGTCTCGCATAAGCACGGCAGAGGGTGAACGGCAGCCAGGCCCGCAGGACTGGCTGTTTCCCCAGAGTGAACTCGCACTGTCCTGCATTGAGAGGCAGCACAGCAGAGCCGTGAGCGCTGGACCTCGAGCTGAGTGTCCTGGCTCATGTCGTTCTGACCAATCGGAGTGACTTTGGGTGAAGCAGGTAGTGCCTCGGATCCTGATGGTGCAGTAAAGTGATAAACCTGGAGATACCTTCATGCACCACAGAGTGATGCATAAGTGACCACCTCCCCATTAGGAACCGGGGAGCGACAGGTGACCCTTGAACAGCATGGGATTGACGTGGGCCCACTTACATGCAGATTTTTTTTCAGTAAGCCTTCCATATCCCTGGGTTTCACATTTACAGATTCAACCAACCTGCTGCAAGTAGAAAACAGTATTTTTCATCTGTAGTTGGGAATCGGTGGGTGCAGATGGTTGACTCTGCATTGATCTGCGCTGATTTATGTAAGGGCATATATCCTGAGATTTTGGTATCCACTGGGGATCCTGGAACCAATGCCCTGTGGATACCAAGGCACAACTGTAGTGAAGTTTTTGGGGAATCAAAAGTTACACCCAGATTTTCAGTTGTGCGTACATAGGTCGGTATCCCTAACCCCTACATTGTTCAGGGGTTAATTGGGTTCTTTGTCCACTATGAGGCCATGACAAGGATGTGGATATGTAACTGAAGAAATGGGCCATCGTACAATCTATCGCACTTGTTAAAAATAATCATTTATTAGGCCCTGGCCAGGTAGCTCAGGTGGTTAGAGCGTCATCCTAATACGCTAAGATTGCGGATTTGATCCCTGGTCAGGGGATATATATGGGTCAACCAGTGAATGCATAAATAAGTAGAACAACAAGTTGATGTTTCTTTCTTTTCTCTGTCCCTTCCCCCCAAACAATAAATAAAAATTAAAATAACCATGTGTTGGAGGGCTTGAGAGTCCACACCGCTGGGAGTCACCGCCTCTGGGGCTGACGGACAGGGTCTGCAATGTTTATTCAATACTCAGACACAAGGACCATTGCTCTGTACTCTGCTTCCTCAAAGGTGGAGTGATAGGGATTAAACTTACCCCCCTATCTGAAATAACTAAGCAGAGAAAAAAGTATATGGAAAAACGAAACAAAACCAGCTTCTAACGCATCGCTCATGGGCCGTGCAGGGCAGTGGCCCTTGGGAGAAGGGGGTAAATGAAGTGTGCCCCAACGTCGGCCAGAACACCGTCCAGATGGTGATCAGAGATGTGGCTGCCTACTTGGAGGCCCTTCCTAGAAGAGATCTTGTTGGTGAACAGCAGCATTCTTCCTGATGTTTCCAAGGTCAAGCATTGTTTTCCTCCAGCATCTAGAATGAGACGGGTCCTGAGCCCCATCCTCTGGAATGTGCTCAGACGGCGTAGCTGTCTGTCCTCTTTGCTCTCATGACGTGCTGGGCCAGTTAGTGCATGTGCAGAGGTGCACTTCTGCTGTTGGTGGCGCCCCCAAACCTTTTCAGCATGCTCTTTGCAGTCTGATAGCTCCCCACGGTGTGAATCCTGCCTTCCAGTGTTGAATTCCCAAAGATTACATTCACAGCCTTCCTTGCTTTTAAGGCGCAAATGTAATTTAGGGGCCAGTGGTCATGTGTGCCCACTCAAGGTTTTAAATCTGAGCAGGTACCATTGCTGGTGTGGCCCGTGGTAGCGGTGAGGGCTAGGCCGCCCCCTCTGGTGGTGGTGGTATGATTCAAGATGGGACTAGATGGCTGTCCCTGCTGAGTCGGCTCCCGGACGGCCGTGCTGGCCTCTTTGTCCAGCACTCAGTGAGCTGCGGTGCTGTCTTTATCCTGTAATAAGCAGTTCACTTCTTAAGCCAGCAGAGGGGACTCTGGTGTGCAGAGCTGGGAACACTGAACAGTGTGTGGGATTTAGCTGTCTGAAACTCCGGCCAGAGCTGACGGGCTGGACTCTGCGGCTCAACAGTGTCGTGAAGAAGCCGGGTCCTGCCACTCCTTATTCTACACCATCTTCCCATTTGCACCCAGAAGTCCAGCTCCTCCCCCACAGTCTGTTGACATCTCATGTTTTCCCTGTGGTGCCCAGCATGTCCAAGAGAGTGGCTCTGGTGTTGGCCAGGAGACACGGCCGTTCACAGGGGCCAGTTCTGGGAAGTAGACTTTTCATGGCCACGATCAGCAGCCAGAAGGAGAATCAGAATCAGAGGGGTTTCTCCTTTTGTCTTGTGCCAGTACTCCTACGCAGGCTACAAGAAGCCCAGCCCTCTTCCTTATCCTTGCACTGGACACAGCTCAGAGGCTGCTTTGGCTGTCATCTCCTGGGCACACTTTGCCGGTCTCTGTCATTTGGGGCTTGCCAGCACTTTCGGTGTTTCCACCCGGCCCTGCGCTGTGTTTCCAGCTTTGGTGAAGGCCCCTCAGCACCCGACCCCTAGGGGCTGCTTGTGCAGTTCCTTATGTCATCACACCCAGGTTTGGATAGTATTTGTCAGATGCCACATGGCCAATGTCAGTCATAGACCATAGTGGGGTATACTCCCCTCATCACCAAGTCGGAACACATGTGGAATAATGCCACAGTGCAAGGTCCCCTTGTCCTGAGGTGCCCTTCTCCTGGGAACAGGAGACCCAAGGGGCTGTTTAATTGTATAATAGCCCAGGTGGCTGGAGCACGGGTCTGGAGACTGGATTTAGTGTGGGGCAGTTGGTTGGGGTCATTTCCTAGTCACCTCCTGCCTTGCAGGGCAGAAGGGACAGTGGTTCTGGGCATGACAGTGATTCTAGCCAGTTCACCCTTTTGGCACCGGGTATGTGATCCCAACACTGGCCAGTAGGTGGCACAAGCTGCACACCTTAGAGTTTTCTCGGAGGAAAGATTTATTCTAACCAGCCGCGCTCTGGCAATGCTTAATCACATGGAAGGAACATGCAATAACTACTGGTATTTCTGTAAACACGCGTGCTAAGAGCAGCTGCCAGTGGGGATGAGGACACAGGGAACTCAGTGAGAGGTCTCCTGAGGACAGGCTATAAAAGGAACACCCTGCGGGTTTTTAATTTAAGAGCCTGCAGTTAACCTTTGTGATTCATCCAAAGAAACATTCAGAACCTGGAAGGACAATGGTAATGCACGTTGTGGGTTGTAGCCTGGTCCTCAGTCTACTCTACCTTTCCCTCCCCCAAATGGCAAGTTTCGGGGGAGATGAGATTTCCTCCCTTAGGGCAGGGTGCCCGCATCCCAGCCCTGAGCCTGGCTGTACCTTCTGAATTGCCCTTGACTTGTTTTCCTTGCTCTTGGCAAGTTGCTTGCTTCTGGGATTTGGCCTTTCTTGGGAGAAAAGTTTACTTGAATCTCATTCTGCCATTAATCAAGTTATCACCAGATGGATGTGAATCTGAAGGGGAGACAGACCATGGCGAACAAAGGTGGAGCATGGTCCACGACGGGCAGTGAGGGCCGGATGCTTGTGCTTTTATTATGTGTAGGCACCAAAAGCCCGCGGTGAGCGTGCATACCGTGAAACTGACTGTCGTAACCGTCTTCAAGTGCTCAGTGCGGGGCGTTAAGTGCATTCACGCTGTGCATCCATCAGCACCATCCGTGTCCAGAGCTTTTCTTCTTGCGAAGCTGAGACTCTGTGCCCCCTGCACAAGAACTTCCCGTTTGATGCCCCTCAGCCCCTGGCACCACCACTCCACTTTTGGTGTATGTTCACTTAACTGTTTTAAATACTTCATATAAGTGGAAGCATACAGAATATGCCCCTTGGTGACTGGCTTATTTCACGTAGCACAATGTCCCCGAGGTTCGCCTGTGTCGCACATAGCCTGTGTCAGAGTTTCCTTCCTCCTTACACCCGAAGAGCACTCCCTTGCACGTGTACGCCACGTTTTGTTTATCCGCCCATCTGTGCGTGGGCACGTGGGTCGCTGTCATGTTTTAGTTCTGGTGAGTGATGCTGCTGTGGACACAGGCGCACAATACCTCTTCGAGATCTTGCCTTCAGTCCGGACGTGTACCGAGAAGTGGGGTTGCTGGGCGATGCGTTAACTCGACTTTAACTTTCCGGGGAACTGCCATGCTGTTTTCCGAGTGGCTGCACTGTTCTGTATCCCCGCCAACAGGGCACGGAAGTTCTCATTTTTCCACATCCTTGCCAACGGTTATTCTCTGTTTGTTTATTTGTTTGTTTTGAAAGTAGTCACCCTAATGGGTGTGTGATGGTGTGTGGACACTCGGTTTGTTTTTTCTAGGGCTTTCTCTTGAGTGGGCTAGGCTCACTGATATCTTTTTATGACAGTGGAAGGACCCCCACCCCCTGCCGCCCTCTCCTCAGAGCATCCTCGCACAGAGCCTGTGTGTGGGGCACATCTGGCTCCTCCACACAGAGACACACTTTAGGGCGGCTTCATTTGGAACAACTTAGGTCACTGGCATTTCCTGGGAATTCACCAGGCCACTGTTTTGAAGAGAATGTGCTTCGGATCCTCTGAGGACAGAAGTCAGGCTGATGTGGGTTCCAGGAGTCCCCTCCCTGGAGTGCGGTTGCTCCAAAGTCTCTTGGGGTCACATACCATCATTGTTGCGGGTTGCCGCTTATCTCTAGATTCATTTATTTAAAAATGTTCTTGCGTATCTCCCAGAGATACACCCTGGCAGGTACAAGGCAGTCAAGGCAGCGGGGCTCACAGAGTGCGATCATGGAGGATGTGGACCCAGGCTTGGTTTAAAGTTTCTCAGGGAATGGTCAGACACCGGGTTGCTGGGAGGAGCTGGTGTGGGGTCCTTGGCAGGCCTGCACCTGGTGGCTCCCTGCTCTGTGTCCTTGGCAAGTTCCTCCCCATCTCTGTGTCTCAGCTCCCTGATATACACATGAGGGTTATGACCACTGTCGGAGTCATCGAGCCAATGCAGACATGCTCAGAGCATCACAGGTGCTGTCAGTGACCTCTTTGTCTTCCAGTCGTCTGCTCAGCATGAGATGGGGGCAGTGTTGTTGAGCCTGTTTGGGCAGAGAGAGGAGGGAGGTGCGGTGTGAGAGCTTAGTCTTGCTCACCCACCTGTATTCAGATGAGAGCCGACAGGGACCACTACTGGCAGGTGGACGGATGGATCCGCTCCCTGGAGTGGGAGAGGGAGACAGTGAACCCGGGGCTCCAGCTCCGGTGGAGACTCTGGCCCCTGGGGAAGGCGAAAGGCCATGCACAGGAGCTGCCACTTCCTGGAGAACCCAGGGTTCAGACTGGGGAATGGTTCAGCTTTCCCAGCAAAGTTCCACCCTGATTCTACTTTATTCCTGCAGTTGGCCAGTGGATCAGCTGCCCAGAGCAGTTACAATGCATTTAAGGGCAGGAGGACTCCAATTTTATTATTAAAATAATTACATAATTTATTGAACATTGCAGGCATTGACGTGTTTGTTGGCTGATAATATTGGGCTATTTGTGTTAATGGCTTTACTAAATAGAAGTTAGTAAGGTTGTTCCAGTAATAGTCTTCATTGACAGTTCATAGTTTCCCTTTCGCTGATCTCATCTCATTCTCTATGACATGCCCATATGACAGCAGAGCACCCTGCTTTACAGATGGGGAAAGTGAGGCTGAGACTAAGGATGCGTGAAGGCTCGAGGGGCGGCTGGGGCAGGCCTGGGTCTCGAGGATATGCTCACTGGGTCCCAGCCTCCACAGCTCACCAACCCTAACTCGGCCCCTTGGCCTCTGTCTTTGGCTGTGTTTCTGAGATGCACTTGCTGGAATGTGAGCCACTCTGTTTCCAGGAGAAGTAGAGTTTGTATCTCAGCTTTAGGGCAGGGGATTTAAAATGCAACCTCCTTCTATCTATGGGGTAGAACCCAGGGAGAGGGCCAGTTGAATGCAGGTCCTGCTACATGATCCTCACATTCTCCTCTGTGGTTTAGATCTTTTCCCCTCTCACAGCTCTCTCCTGCTAGCCAATCAAGGGCCAAGGAATGTGAGGCCCAGGGGAGGAAGAAGAGCAGAAAGCAGGGCCAGATCACTTGACAAGGAGCCCTGGGAAGCAGGAAGGTTGGATGTTCTTTGCTGAGTCGGGCATTTTTGCAGATTCAGTGGAGTTCGGTTGCAATGGTCCCGGTGGGACCTTCTGTGGCTTTTGAAATTGGGAGTGTGGGTGGTATTCATCAGAGACCAGGGGCCATGGTGGGGTAGGGGGCACAGTCCTCCATGCCTCGCAGTTGCAACCTTTAATTTGGGAACTATTGTGGTATTGTCGGTGTCACTGGGGTTTGGTGTCAGTAAAAATCTGTGATGATTTCTTCGTGATTTCACAGAAATGGATGCCAGCGGTTGGCATGTAATGTGGTAGTGCTGGTTGCTGTGTTTGCTCAACAGCTTTCCAGGAGGGCGAGGCAATGGGAAGTGGTCAGTTTGCTGACCTGCACACACCAGCCACGGGCACCTCACATGCTTGCTCAAGAACTTTCCCAGGTTGGGTGCTTGTGTACATTTGCAGAAACAATACATTCAGCCTTCATCCTTTGTTCCCTAAATAAGAAACTTCGTGGTCTGTTCCCTGGTGAGGAAGAAAGAGGAAGAGGATTCTGGTCCCCTGGAACCTGGCTGGAACGTCCAGGGGTGGCGGTCAGCCCTTACATGTACTGTGTTCCTACACCTCTAGCCTTTCACAGACTCGTCCTCTTCTTTGAATCACAGCTGTTCACGGCGCATACTCTGCGGTATCCTTCATGTTAGTTCTGGCGGGCTTCTAAAGACTGCAGTGAGCTTTCTCTCGTGGCGCAGGAGCTCATGGGGTTGACCGTTGAGGCCCATGTTCTCCCTTGGGAACCGGGAGCACCTGCTCCGTCTCTGCCGTGCTGCTGGGTGGTGGTGCTGACCGAGTGGCTGCCCAGGACGTGCCCCTGTTCTGTGGGGGGTTGAACACTTCCTGTCTGTTTGCTTTCCTTGGGGAGCATCAGGGGCCAGGCTGTGGACTCTGATCTGGCTTTCTGAAGGTGTGTCACTGTCCTGGGGTAGAGCCCCCTGTTTGAGAAGGGACAGGTCCTCAGGACTCCCTCCCAGTCTCAGTCCACAGAACTGTGCTTTCCACAGGGACTCACCTGCAGCAGCGAGAGGTTGGAGAAGGAGAGGCACAGAGTTTGTGGAATGGTTTTTTTGGAGGGGAAAGCAAAGTCCTTAAAAATATTGAGATATAATTGACATAAAACACAACCAACCCATGTCAAGCACACCCTGAATGTATTTTGATATTTACAGGGGGTCATGGAACCATTGCCACAATACAGGTGTAGACACTCACCGCCCCCAAGAAGGTTCCTTCAAGTTCTTTGGAGTCACCGTCATCTTGGGTCCAGCAGCCAGTGACCCATTTTCTATCGCTCGTTTTGCCTTTTCGAGAATTTCGTACCAGTGGAATCGAGCAGCGTGCAGACTTGTCCACATCGCCGTGTGTCGGTGGTCAGTCCTTTCCGCTGCTGGGTGGTCTGCACGGCAGGGGCGCACCACCGTCTGTCCTCCCATTCACCAGCCGGGAGACACTCGGGCCGTTCCTGGTGTCTGGGATGAGGAGTGAAGCTGCCGTGAGCGTTCGTGGACAGGTCTCTGTGCGGACTTGTCTGCGTTTCTCCCGCTGACTCGCTGGGTCAGAGGGTAGAGGTGTCCTTGGTGAGGTACTGCCCAACTGCTTTCCGAGGGGCCGCAGCAGTTCATCTCCAAAGTGGGCGCTTTCGGTCCAGGACACACGGCCGGGCGTCCCGGCATCCCTGGGCGTCTCTGGGCAACGGCTCTCGGGAAGTTTTTATTGGGCCCCACACGTGCTTAGGCAGGTGGCCCTTGGGCAGGTGGCCCTTGGGCAAAGGCGACTGCCTGTCTGTGGAGGAGATGACCCCGGCTTTGAGCTCTGGGTGCTGGGCGAGGTCTGTGCTGTCCTCCCGAGGACACCAAACACACCCTGCCTCCTGCACGTGTGTCAGGCCTCCCGAGTGTCCCTTCGCACGTGTGCCTCTGATGTGCTTCCGGCTCATCCTGGGCTGAGGCACTACTCAGAGTGAGAAAGAGTATCCATGGCTGTTGAATCAGGGGGAGCGATTACTCATGGAGACTTCACAGCATGCTGACCTTTGTGCCACGTGCGGCAGGGGCTGGCAAGGTCAAGTTTAAATCCGAGATGATGAGCGTCTAGGTCAAGGAAGGTTGCTGCCGAGTGCTTGGCTCGGGGCCAGTGGCTCTGTGTCTCACACCTGGTGACACTGACTCCCAGTGATGAGAAGAGCTGTGGGGGTGGAAGCCCCAACTTTGGGCTGGAGCTTCCTGCAGGGTTTTCAGAACCGACAGCTTTCGGAGGTTGTGGCCCCCGAGCCACCCCGTGTTACCTGGGAAGACTCTCGCTCACTGGGCCTCCACACCTTCCCAAGGGAGGCCTGGGGGCTTCTCCTGAAGCCCTTCACCTGCCTCCTTAGGGGACATGCGTGCGTCATGGCGGGCACGTCCTGTGTCTGTGGGCCTCGTGGTGTCCCCAGATCATGATCTGTGGCATTTGGACCGTGTTGCTTATTCACCACTAGGCAAAATTTGGCCTCTGAAGAATCGGCTCCCTCACACTGTCCTAAATTCTTGGATGCTGCCTCACTTGTTTTCAGCAGTCTCTGAGGCCGAGGTGGCTGTGGGACCCCTGATTTGTTTATGGCTCAGCAGTAGGAATCCAGGCCTCAGCTGGGGATACACCTGGAGTTTAAGGCTGTAGATCAAGTGACCCCGGGTAGGTGAGGTCCCTCCATCTGAAGCCTGTTTGGGGGGTGTCTCTTTTCACTGAGAACAGTGACTGGACACTAGAAGTGTCACACTAGGAACATCTGGACAGCAGCTCCATCCTTGCAAAGGTGTGGGGTCCTGCCCCAGTGCTGGAGGCCTTGTGCGGCCCACCCAGTGGCCAGTGGATGGGCCGTGAGAGGTGTCCCCTGCACACAGCCCTCTGATCTGCAGGTACCACGTCTTCCCTGGGAGTCAGCGATGCGGCCCCCCCACTTTGGTGTCACCCTGGTGCGCCCCCACCTCCTTTCAAACCCACTTTTGAAATCTCCCTGAAAGGGAGCAGTGTGCACTGTCACCTAATTTGTCTCAAATCCAGGACTCCTGGGCAGTCCCAGGGATGAAGGTGGCCTCCTGCCCACGCCCGGCTAATCAACCGAGAACACGTGGGAAACAGCAGGATTTTTGTTTCAAAATAATAGGTTTGGAAGGAGCTGGGAAACTGGGGTTTAGTTGCAAAATGGCTATAATTGTGGGAGATGCATTTTCTTTCAATTCTGAAACATCACACAGGGTACACAGAGTAACTTACAGTTAAAGGAGGCTCTTTCATCGGGGCTGGGGGGCACCCCTCCTGGTTGGAAGGTGGTGCCGGGCTTGTGAGGTGGCCCCGGGGAGCCCTATCTTGTCCTCTTCCAATGTCCACGCAGACAAATGGGTGGGAAAGGGACAGTGTTCTCCCCTCACAAGAATCAGGAGGAAGCTGGGCTGAGCACCAGGTACCAGAGAGATCACAGGGAGAAAGCTCCCTCTGCCTGGGACTCTCCAGGGGCTGACTGCAGGCGAAAGGCTGCCCGTGGGCCCCGCAGGGCTGCGAGGGCACTGGGCCCTTCGGCACCATGCTGGGGGCCTTGCGCTGCCCGCATTCCCATCAGCACTAGGGACAGACGTCTCCTGAATGCCCTCTCTCTGCTGGCTTGGTGCTGAGCACTGGGGAAGCCAGGACAGAGAGATGCAGGGGAGAGGGCCCCCATTACAGGACAACATGTGGCGTGCCTGGTTTGGGGTACAGGCCAGGAGCCCAGGCTGGGCCAGGGGTGGGGTGTCACAGGGACTCCATGGGGCAGGGTCACAGCAGCGCCTCCGGGAAGGATGGGGCTCGGACAGTCTCTGACAGCACCGAGGGAATGGGTCTGGCAGAGCAGAGAGCTGGGAGACCCCTGCAGAGGTGAGCAGTGTGGCCGGGCACTGGAGGGGGCGGTCCAGGCCTGCTGAAGGCTTTGGAAGAGGACTGACGCGTAGGTGGGGGAGGCAGGGAAGTGACCCGACTCCGCCCGGTGGAGGTCGGCCCTAAGTGTTGGGACACAGCGTCTTGAATGGTTCCGGAGACATAATGTGTGAAGCCTCGTTCTAGACCCACATACTGGAGAGCCCAGGCTCCCTGGAGGCTGTTCTCCTCTTCCTCTGCTTCTTGTGAGCGAGGAGCTGCGTGACGATGGGTGCCTCCTGAAGGATGGCGGCGTCCATCCAACTGCCAGCAAACAGCTGCGTCTGGTCAGCCTTCTGAATGTCAAACATGTACACTGCTAGTGGGAGTATGTGTGTGCACACATGTGCTGCTCACATGCATACATGGAAACACCAGCTCTGTGCCTTCCCCCTTCAGTGAAGTCTCCAGTCAGGAATCTGCCCCCAGCTCCAGACACGGACTGACAGCTGCCCACCCCACATCTGCACCTGGGCCTCTTGGAGGCATCTTAAACTCAGTGCTTCCCACACTGAACTCTTTATTCTCACTCCCTTCCAGCTTCTCCTCCTTCAGGCCCTACCCTCCAATTTCAGGAAAAGGTCACTTGCTCTCCCTGGCACCATCTTTGGTTTCCTTTTTGCTTCCACCTGACACCTTCATCCCTCAGGTTGGGGCTCCCTTTGGCATACCCAGGACCCACCCCCATCCCCCACCAGCACTCAGCCACCATCACCCCCACTCTCTCTGGACCACTGCACCCCACCGCAGGCCACATTGTGCATCCTCTAAAAACAAGTCAGTTTGTTTCACTCGCTCCCCTGCTCAAAACGCTGCAATAGTTCCCCCTTTCCCTCAGAATGCCATTTCAAGTCCTCCCGCAGCCCACAAGGCTCTGCACAATCTGGTCTGTGGTGCCCCTGGATCTTCACCTCCAACTCAGTCCACTCCATCCACACTCCGCCCCTTTGGCTGACTCCTTGACATTCCTTAAAGCCAAGCACACACCCGCCCCAGGGCCTTTGCACCTGCTGCTTTCTCTACCAGGAGCACTTTCCTCCTGATAGCTGTGTAACTAGCCCTTTCATTCCCTTCAGGCCCCTTACCAGACAGACTTGCTGGGAACTCTGTAAAATGGCAGCTTCCCCCTCCATTCTTCTTTCTTTTTAATAACCAAGGAATAAACCTCATGTTATGTGGTCTTTATTAAAATATTAAAACGTGGAACTTTTAACAAAACATTTCCATTTCAGAGACTTGCCCAAACATTTCAACAAATTTCTCCTTCACTTGAGTTTATGGAAGAATTTCATTGCTGATTTACTGGGGTTGCTAAGAGGCCAGATGTTACCCAAGAAACCCGGTGAAGTTCTGCACTGGAGTAGCCCTGCCATGCTGTTATCCCTTAACTCGCCCTGCCTGTTACTTATCACCGTATGAAGTTCCTGCTAATGATCTGTTTCCTTGCTCTTAAGGAAGTACGGGAGAGCAACGAACTTTGTCTTAGGTTCTGATGACCAGCAGGATCTCCCTGGAACAGTGCTGGCATTTGGAAGCTGTTCAGTAAGCATTTGTGGAATGAAGGGACTGAATTAATCTGTGGGGGGCCTGGGTGGGCAGACACGGAGCACTGCTGCGGTGGTCCGGGCAGGCATGGCAGAGGTGCGGGTAGGGGGCGGCCTCGGGGATATGAAGGAAAGGATGATGGGCGGGGGTTAGATTTCAGGAGAGGGATGCTGGCCAGGCCGTGGATAACTCTCTACACAGCCTGTATTTCAGATGCAAAGTATGATTTAACCTTTGGTTTTCGGTGTCAAATGTTGTCTGGTCCATTCCCTGTCCTGTGCACCCCACCCCGATTCCTCAGCTCTCTGTGACCTGAACCCAAGTGGCTAAGCTCAAGGCGTCAGGCTGACCTTTAGAGGAACAGTGAGAGGCTCTTTAGAGCTAACTGGGAAAAACCAACTAAATTTGACCCAGCATATGACAAAATGTAAAGATGTGTAAAGGTACCAGGTTGTACCTGGGCATTTCAATTCCTTTAAAATTTCCTTTCAGTTGTGTATGGCCATTTGAAATTGGTGATCGGATATTAGGTTTAGTTTTTGCTGTGTGGTTACTTCCCGTGCCGGTGTGGTGTGGCTGCTGACCTGTGATGTGGACACGAAGCTGTAACTGAGGTGTCACCCACTGACTCACTGGAAGTTGCTGGAACTGCCAGTGGGGAGCCTGGGAGATGTTCAGGAGAATCCAAGACTTGGAAATGAGGATGAAGGATGACGGCGCGTCCTCTCAGGGTCACATGAGAGGACGCTGCTTTGGGCAAGGCCATCGTGCTGGATGGTGCCTTAGTCATGGGCTCCCTCACGGAGACCACCCGTTTCTCACTGAAGTGAGTGCGGCGGGGGCATCGGGGCCACAGCATCTCAGAAGTCACCTTGTTTTCGTTTCCTCAGGTCCAAAATTGAAACAGCTTTCTGTACTAAGAAACTTTGGAAGTGGGTCTTGTTTTTCTAAAACTAAACCAAGCATTAAGAAAAAGGCACCTGTAAAAAAATTAAACTGAGGGCACTAGGCCCCCCTCTAGGTCAGCGAGCCTGGAGCTTCTGCGGCTCTAACGTGTGCGGCTGGGCCCGCGGGTCCTGTGAGGCGGGGACAGAAGCTCCGGTTCCAGGCAGAGTTTGTTTGAGGAGCAGTGGGCAGGTTCCTGGTCGGCGGGCAGCAGCTGGGCCCAATGGAGCTGGACCCGGCTGGCGGGCTGGGCTGCTGTGTGGATTCACAGACACACTGATCCAGGAGCAGGTCTGTCCTGAAATTGGACACGTCGCTTTGTGCACACGCCTTCTCTTTCCCAGTGCTTCCTGGGTCTTGTTTAAAATGCTCCTTTTCTGGAGGCAATACCCGTGGGTGCGGTGTCTCTCACCTGCTGTGATTTTTACCTCATGGAAAAGTGGGCCTGCTTTGCACCATTGACTCAGCTTGGTGGGAAATGTTACCCTGGTGGGGACGGGCAGGAGGCTGCCATGCTGAAGTAAGTACACAGGTGTACCTATTCAGGCAGGACACAGCTTCTCCTATTAACCACAGCTGGGTTTTGAAAACTTATAGACAAAGGGACAAATGAAGGGGGGGCCATTTCTCTCCCCTTCCACACTCCTTCCTGGGACTGATGTGTGTATATCTGTTGCAAGTGTGTTTTTGAAGCAGACAACACCACAAAGAGCCCCTTTTATTTATTTTTATTTTTTTAAGTCAAAGTTTTTAAAAAGAGATTTTATTTATTTATTTTGGTGGGGGGAAGGAGAAAGAGAAGGAGAGAAACATCAGTGTCCAAGAGAAACATCGACGATCTGTTGACTCTTGCATGTCCCCCATGGGGGACTGGCCCACAACCCAGGCATGTGCCCCGACTGGGAATTGAACTGGTGACCTTTCGGTTTGTGGGGCGCTGCCCAGCCCACTGAGCCACACCGTCAGGGCAAGAGGCCCTTTTAGCATTAGAGCGCACAGGAACTCTGCCCTGGCAAGGTGAATTTCAGCAGCTTGATTGTTTTGTGGTCACTCTACCCCAAGGCCAGACCACAGAGAGGCCTCCCCTTCCCCACTGACCTCCCCAAAGTCAGGGAAGCGGGCTGAAGGGCACAAAAGAAGAACTCTCCCCCTCACCTACAGGAGAGGGCACAGGAGCCTGGCTTTAGCTGAGAGGACTGATTCCAAGCCCCATCTCTGTGGATTCTGTAAGGGCTGGCATACATGGCCTGAGATGAAGGGAAGAAGACCCTGTGCCTCCATCTGCACTGAGTGTGCCTGACAGGCTGTCAGTGAGCCATCTGGAAATGAGCTGTGCCCCCTCATTCCCCACTGACGGTGGAGTGCTGGGTGACCTTGCAGGTGGCAGGCACGTTGCCCCAAGTACCATGATGAACATTTCTTCTCCCCACGTTGTGTCCTGTCCTCTCACCTACCTACTCATCCAGACACCCATCAAGTTAAATATTTTAGGACTGAGTCCCCTAAGGCCCAATTTTAGGAGCTGCGCAGTCAGTGAATGAGGCAGGGCCCTGCGTTTTGACCGTCGTCTCTCCCGTTGCTCAGAAGGAGTGTGATAACACACGGCACGAGCGCGGCTCTCTGGGCACTGGGCGTTCCACGGTTGGAGGGGTGGGTTTTCAGGAGGCCTATGGCAACGCGGCTGAGCCCAGTCTTGGATGCCTGGCAGGTGTGGCCGGATGCTGGCCATTCCTGTGAGCCTGCGGGTATTCCCGTGGGCAATGGAAATGATGTCAGGTCCCCAGGGCTGTTGCCAGGATTAGGTGAAAGCAGTGGGCCCCGCCATCCCTGCTGTGAGGATGTGCCACAGTGGCAGGTAGAGACCACATACCTCGGAGGCAGAGTTGAGCAGAGTTCAAAGCGCAGCGGTGCCTGACCTCCCTTTGTGAAAGAGCTCGGCCCCAAGGGTGCAGTCAGCCTGCTGCTCCACAGTCAAGGCTGGGACCTCTGGGGAGTGTCTGGGCTCTCATGGGAAGCATCTGTTTTTAACTCAGCCCTGAAGGGAGTTAGAGAGAATCTGGCCAGAAGGGTCACAGGGTGACTTGACTTTCCAGGTCATTTCTGAACTGAAATGCTGCCCCAGCCGTCAGGTGTGACCCCCCATCACAGACACATGCAAACTCTGTTTCCTCCCAGGTTCTGGGTAAGTGATACAGTGGGTGAGCGGGGTTTGCTGTTGAAACGACTTAATTTATTTTTGCTGTGAAAAGCAGATCAAAGATCTTATGACAAGTTGTTCAAGAAAGCAAGTTGTCACTTGAAGATTGATTCTGGCCAAGATGGAGGCGTAAGTGGACACACTGTGCCTCCTCTTACAACCAAGATTAAGGACAACAAAAATATAGAACCAAAAAAACCCAACAGAACAGATAGAAAATTGAAATGTATGGAAGTCTGACAACAATTCACTCAGACTGGTAAGAGGGGCGGAGTCAGCAGCCAGCAGAGAGGGATTACTGCAGGAAAAAGCAGTGGCTGGTGGTCCCGGACATGCAGGCGGTGGTTGGCACACCCCAGGCACACAGGCGGCGGTTACCAAGCGCAGGGACGCAATGAGCAGACCAAGTGAGGCACACAAGGCGGCTGACCGTGGTCACATGTTTGTGCACAGATAAACCAGGCGAAAATGGGCAGCAAGACAGACTGGGCAACGTAGGGCCCCCAACACCTGGAAATAAAGCCTAAAAGCACCGATTGAAAACACATGTGGGGGTTGAGGTGCTGGGAGAGAATCCCAGCCTCACAGGAGAGTTTGTTAGAGACACCCACAGGGTCCTAGAACATACATAAGCCCACCCACATGGAAATCAGCACCATAATGGTCCAATTTGTTTGGGGAAAGCTGTGGAAGGGACTGGAATCCGAGAGAGAGTGGAGCAAGTGCCACTGTTCCCTCTCAGACCCCACCCCCACATCCAGCATCACAACCCAGTGACTGGGTTGCCCCGCCCTGGTGAACACCTAAGGCTCCACGCCTCACTATGTAACAGCCGCGACCAGACCAAAAAAACAAAAATGGCTCAAACAGGAGAACAGATCAAAGCCCCAGAGCCAATTCATCTAAGTGACGAAGAGATAGCCAACCTATCAGATGCACAGTTCAAAGCACTGGTGATCAGGATGCTCACAGAATTGGTTGATTTTGGTCGCAAATTAGATGAACAAATAAAGGCTACAATAAGTGAAATGAAGGAAAACACACAGGGAACCAATAGTGATGGGAGGAAAACTGGGACTCAAATCAATGGAGTGGACCAGAAGGAAGAAAGAAACAACCAAACAGAAAAGAAGGAAGAAACAAGAATTCAAAAAAATGAGAGGCTTAGGAACCTCCAGGACATCTTGAAACATCCCAACATCCGAATGATAGGGGCACCAGAAGGGGAAGAAGAAGAGCAAAAAGTGGAAAACTTATTTGAATAAATAATAAAGGAGAACTTCTCCAATCTGGCAAAGGAAAGAGACTTCCAGGAAGTCCAGGAAGCTCAGAGAGTCCCAAAGAAGTTGGAGCCAAGGAGGAACACACCAAGGCACATCATAATTACATTAGCCAAGATTCAAATGAAGGAGAGAATCCTAGAAGCAGCAAGGGATAAGGGGACAGTCACCTACAAAGGAGTTTCCATCAGACTGTCAGTGGATTTCTCAAAAGAGACCTTCCAGGCAAGAAGGGGCTGGAAAGAAGTATTCCAAGTCATGGAAGTCAAGTACCTAGATCCAAGATTTGCTCTATCCAGCAAAGCTGTCATTTAGAATGGAAGGGCTTCTCAGATAAAGTGCTTCTCAGATAAGGTCAAGTTAAAGGAGTTTGTCATCACCAAGCCCTTATTATATGAAATGTTAAAAGGACTTATTTAAGAAAAAGAAGATAAAAAACATGTACAATAAAATGACAGCAAACTCACAGTTATTAACAACCACCCCTAAAACAAAAACAAAAGCAAACTAAGCAAACAGCTAGAACAGGAGCAGAACCACAGAAATGGAGATCACATGGAGGGTCAGCAACAGGGGAGTGGGAGGAGGAGAGAGGGGGAAAAGGTACAGAGAATAAGTAGCATAGACGGTGGGTAGAAAATAGACAGGGGGAGGGCAAGAATAGTGTGGGAAAAGTAGAAGCTAAAGAACTTATGGCACATGGACATGAACTAAAGCGGGGAATGTAGGTGGGAGGGGGTGTGCAGGGTGGAGGGGAATGATGGGGGAGAAATGGGACAACTGTAATAGCATAATAAATAAAATATAATTAAAGAAAGAAAGCAAGTTGTGAAATAATACATGTAGCAATTTTTTAAAAAAATTGATTTGAGAGAGAGAGAAAAGAAGGGAGTGAGGTAGGGAAGGGAGAAAAACAAGAATTTGTCATTCCACTTATTGATGCATTTACTGGTTGATTCTGGCATGTGCCCTGATGGGGATTGGAACCTGAAATCTCAGCCTATCAGGACGGCACTTGAACCAACTCAACTTCCCAGCCAGGGCCATATGTAGCAAATTTTTATGACAAATGCGCACAAATATATAAAGTTCTGGAGTTTGCACACTAAACCTTTAACAAAGATTGAGAGTAAAGGAGAACTTTACTTTTTTTACTTTATAGACTGTTACCCCCAGCATTTTCCAATATTCTTGAAAACATGACTTATCATGTAATACATACAGTATATATGTATGATACATACTTGCCATCTGAAACACCTCAGAAAACACAAAACCATCCTTACACGGAAACCTCCGGTTGGCTGTGGCAGGAAGAAAGCACCTTTTCTGAGAATGTCCACATCTGTCCGCAGCCGTCAGTCCTGAGGACTCAGCTCTGAGTCCTCATTCCTCTCACCACCCTTTGCTGATAGTTCCCTTTGTCATTGAGGACGGTCTCTGTCATGGGCAGATTTGCTTTTCCAAGCTTCAGTTTTACAAAGCCATCTTTACTAAAAATGTTATATGAAGCCCTTTGGGAAGGTATTTTCTACAATGCAAGGGGAAGCAGCTAGATGAATACAACATGCCTTCAATTTTCCCCCTATTTTTTCCTGATGCTTTTTCATTATAAACTTCCATTGTTTTTCAACTGTGCATTGCTGTATTCTCATTTACTTGATTAAAAAAAAAAAATCAAGACAATAGCCCTGGCCACTGTGGCTCAGTTGGTTGGAGCTTTTTCCTATAAACTGAAAGGATACAGGTTCGATTCCTGGTCAGGGCACATGATTAGGTTGTGGGTTCAGTCCCCTGTTGGGGTGCATACAAGAGACCCGATTGACGTTCATCTCTCACATCAATGTTTCTCCCCCTCTCTCCCTCTTTGCCCCTCTCTCTAGAATCATAGAGCATGTCCTTGGGTGAGGATTAAAAAGGAAAAAAAAAAAAAACAAGTCACTGGACTGGTGTCCTGAATGCAGAGGTTCCTTGAAGTAGTCTCATCACTTAAGTGTTCTCTGTTGATAAACTCGCCACACTCAGGGTCTTCTATGGGTGCAGGAAATGGTCAAATGTTCAAATCTATCCCCCAAGACCCCTGCCAACGCTGCTGCCTGGTTCTGCAGGCCTCCACGCACTGCCCACGGCCGCCTTCGTGCTCCTGGATCCCACTGGGAGCTGTCAGGTAGTCCACTCTGCAGACACCAGTGGGTGATGGAGGCTGAGACTCAGCAGCACAGCCAGCCTGGGCCACTCAGGTGTCCGGCTGGGGCCTGCACGCATTCTCAGCACCCTTTGCCTCCACCATCTGGCCTGTCCTGCCTCCACTGTCAGGTCTTCCCTGGCACCCTCCGGCTGCCTCTGTCTGTGGGGTGTCGCTGTCTGCAGGCACCGGGACCTTGAATCAGCT